>BJCG01002780.1:37500-50000 GCA_005406145.1 Prunus yedoensis
ACTACTCCAAAAAGAAGGGTGGTTATTGGATCATTTACCAACCTGAGTCTGATAGACCCTATATTTAATTTATATTTATTTATTTAAAAATTTTTCCATGTAAGTGTAAGTAAGGTAAAAAAAAAAGTGAATTCCATTATAGAGCCGTATGCAATGCGCAAAAGAAGATGCCTGTACGGTTGTTCAATTATATCTTTTTTTATTATTATTCTTTATCTCTTCACCTTTCATTATGCGAGATAGAATAAACATTTATTATGTTATATCATCAGGGTAATGATCCACCAACCTGCTGCCTCTTTTTATGAGGCACAGACGGGAGAATTTATCTTGGAAGCGGAAGAACTACTGAAGCTGCGCGAAACCCTCACAAGGGTTTATGCACAAAGGACAGGCAAACCCTTATGGGTTGTATCCGAAGACATGGAAAGAGATGTTTTTATGTCAGCAATAGAAGCCCAAGCTCATGGAATTGTTGATCTTGTAGCGACTGAATAAAAAAGAAAAAATAACAAGGATTTCACACGAATTCGTTATTTGAGATTTTATCTTCTTACCGGATTTAATATTCTATTATTTAATATTCTATTAATTAATCTCATTAATCTATTAATATAGAAATAAAATAATTCATAAGCATCCGGTTAAGATCGATCTAAACCAGCCCATTATGTATATGATTCAACATGCCAACTATTAAACAACTTATTAGAAACACAAGACAGCCAATCAGAAATGTCACGAAATCCCCGCTCTTGGGGGATGTCCTCAACGACGAGGAACATGTACTAGGGTGTATGTGCGACTCGTTCAGATCATGGGCTAGGACAAAAGAAAGAAAACAATTGATCCAGTATCAACGATCAATACCAGTGAATAGGATAGAATGGAAGAACTCCAGTCAATATCTAAAAATAAAAAAGATCTATCCTTCTATTATGGTATCAAATGTATGGTTTCCGTTGGTGCAAATCCAATCACCTCAATTTAAAAATTTTAAATTTAAGATGAGAAAGAATTCTCCATTGATAGCAAATGGTATCCATTAAGCAGGGGAAATCCTATTTTAAAAAGCAGAAAAATTCTGCCTTACTCTTGCAAGAACGGACTAACAGGGTCAGCTACCCAGCTAATCTTCATAATTAAATACCGTTACTGGATAAGTGGATCTCGTTGTGAAAGACCTAGTACTGGATAATTATGGGTAGAGCCAAAGAGTTTGAACTGTACAAGTTAACAATAACATTGATTAAATGAAAGAAAGAAGGGCTCCGGTGTATAGAGAAGACCTCACCGTTTAAGAAGTAACCATAGAAACGATGGAACCCACTATATCCATTTATATTTATTACTTTTTTATTTACTATGTGTTTTTAATACCTAGTATCAATACAATTTTTTTTTTTATAGGTGAAATGCCTAGAAAAAAAGAAAAAATCGTGGTCGGGAAGGTTATAATAGCAAAAGCCATTGGAATTTTTATTTTATACATTGGAAGAATCCGTTTTGTTATTAATAGACTAGGACACGGGAAGAGAATAACTGAAAGAAAGGAAATCGATTAGTTATTCATCAAAGTTTCATTTATTCAATGACCAGAATTAAACGAGGGTATATAGCTCGAAGACGTAGAACAAAAATCCGTTTATTTGCATCAACCTTTCGAGGGGCTCATTCAAGACTTACTCGTACTATTACTCAACAGAAAATAAGAGCCTTGGTTTCGGCTCATCGGGATAGAGGTAGACAAAAGAGAGATTTTCGTCGTTTGTGGATCACTCGGATAAATGCAGTAATTCGCGAGAATAAGGTATACTTTAGTTATAGCAAATTAATACACAATCTGTACAAGAGACAGTTGCTTCTTAATCGTAAAATACTTGCACAAATAGCTATATTAAATAAGAGTTGTCTTTATATGATTTCCAATGAGATCATAAAATAAAGAGATTGGAAGGAATCCGTTGGAATAGTTTAAATGGAGTTCCCTGGAGAATGAACTCTGGGAAGGTAGAGTAGAAATTAGTATGATAAAATATGATAAAGTCATCAAAATGAAGAAACACGTTCAATAAAAAATATTTATTCTTCTCCAATTTTTTTTTTTTCTTACGAGTTGACTCGCTTCTTTCAAATTGTTTCTCATTATTAAGAAAAGGTAACGGAGATAAAATACGAGCTTGTTTTATAGCAATAGTAATTAATCGTTGTTGTTTTAAGGTCAACCTATTTACCCGTCTAGATAATATTTTTCCTTGTTCGCTAATAAATCGACTAATTAAACTCATGTTTCTATAATCAATTCGATCCCCCGATTGGATCGGAGGCAAACGCCTACGAAAAGATCGCTTGGATTTAAGAAGGATTCGCTTGGATTTATCCATGGTTTGTTTATTCCTTATCCTGAAAATCCCAATCCTATTTCGATCGGATCAAACATGATGTAGAATTAAGAAATAGGATTGGGTTTGTTTATATTTAAATAAATATATGTTATATATAATATGTAATTTTTCACCTTCCTTGGAAGACTGACACACGAGCGGTCGGTTCGATCTATTTCTTTATCTCCCCATGAATCGTATGTTTGTAACAACAGGGACAGAATTTTCTCAATTCCAATCGACCAGGCGTATTGTGTCGATTCTTTTGAGTAATATATCTGGAAATGCCCGTTGATTCCTTATTAACACGATTTCGAAGACAACTGGTACATTCCAAAATAACTGTTACTCGGACATCTTTACCCTTGGCCATGAACCTCCTTTGGTTTATGATTCACTCAATTCTTTAATTTTCCGATCCGAAGCAAGGAAGAATAAAGGACAAAAAAAAATAGAAGCAGGTAACTCGAAATAAAATTATAAAAGAAAGATTTCGTTGCAATCAATATAGTAATAATAAGTAATATAATGATTTCTAACTATATTTATAATTAAGAATGAATTGCCGTACAGTATTTTCAGTTAAGTATCTTGTATGATATAGTTGCCCCAACCATCACATTTTCATTTCCACTCTATTATTATATTAATATTAATTTGAGCCTGGGCCCGGGTTCATAGTTTCACTGAGGGCGAAACCGCTTTTTCTTTGTTTTTTTTTAGAATAAGTTATTCTAAAAAAAAAACAAAGAAAAAAATAAGGCAAGGGTAGGGATTAGTTACAGAGATTTGATTGTATCTCTAATCTTCTTCCCCCTTCTCATATCAATAACTAAAATGAAAAAAAGGGGAATATCAACGCATCCGGAAAAAAACGATTGATCTCTATCAATAAACCTGCCAAAGACCCGAACCATAAAGCACTTACTACCGGTGCCACGGAGAGATATGTTTTTAGATCTCGCATTTGAAAAACTCCTCTTTCTTTATTCGTTATTGTAATTTTATTGTAATTTGTAATACATAATGGTAATACATATATGACCAGATGTGTATATGTAGTTAATGACTGACCGCCTGTATTTGTACGCGGAGTCCCTAATTAAAATAAAAATGTACAAAAAAGATATTTCTACCTGAAATTACTAAAAAATATTAATTTTTTATGGTAGGTTTCATATTTATTTCATACTTTATATAATATAAGTCTTTTAATATATTATATGTTTGTTATATGATATATGAGACCAAAAAGAAGAAATGAAAAGAGAATTTTTGTATATCAATGGAGGAAGTAAAGATGTGGAAAACAAGACAGGGATTCTCTACAATGACACTGTAGACCAATTGAAAGGGATGTAGCGCAGCTTGGTAGCGCGTTTGTTTTGGGTACAAAATGTCACGGGTTCAAATCCTGTCATCCCTACCTATTACTTATCTTATGAGCAGTAACGAGGGATCAATTGAGATAAATTGGACATACATAATAAATCTTTAATTTTATGATATATATGCAAGATGAATTGGGGTCACAAAATCTTTATTGTGATAATGATAATAAGGCGCTCTTAGTTCAGTTCGGTAGAACGTGGGTCTCCAAAACCCGATGTCGTAGGTTCAAATCCTACAGAGCGTGATTCTGTGTTCTTGTTAATCGCGTTAGGTCGAAAATTACACTTAAATAATTGAACAGCAATCTAAATTTGACCTCCCGCGGATTAAAGGAAGTAGGAGGTCAATCAAAAAAGAGATGTTAATTAATCAAAGGTCCAACTGATCACCACGTCTGTATTGTAAATATGCAGTTACGAATAATCCGGCCAAAGTAATAGGAATTAGACCTAAGACGATTCCAAATAGAAAAACTTCAATCATTTCAATTTGTTTGAAAGGGGAAAGGGGAGGTAATATTTATCCTTAAATATTAATCTGTATTGACTATAAATCTCAATGACCAAGAATTGGAAATTGATACGTTAAGTAACTGTAGAAGATATGAACTGCCATAGAAAGATTTTTTTTATGAATTGTTCATTTAATTAATTTCAAATAAGTCGTATCTTGCTCAGACCGATAAATAGAGCTGAGGTGATAGTCAAAGCTGCTAGTAGAAAACCAAAATAACTAGTTATAGTAGGCATGAAAAGGCTAAATGAAATATGTTCTTTTTATACATATGTTTATAAAGCACTTCCCTAAGTTTCAATTTTTGAAAGATACGAGGATAAGCAAAAATACCAACCAATTGAAAGGATAAATTCAATTGAAAATGTTTGATTCATCTATTATTATAGACGATACTAACAAAAATAGAGTAACATAAGTAAGAAATCAATTCATCATTTGTGACATTTACCCATGTCGCACTTTTGAATCAACAGATTCATCGGTCAACTCTGGAGTTGACTAAACTAATATATGTATATAACTAATACATGTATATATAGAATATTTAAAATTATAAATAAAGTAATAATAAGAACTTTTTTTTTATAACTTTATTCACAAAATTAAACTTTCTTTGAATCACTAATCACTATGGAATAAAATTGGAAAATAATTTTGATCGTTTTTTATTGTATCAAAATATCGAATACATTTTTTTTGAACTACAAGTGCCCTTGTAATGCACTTTATTTTTTTACTTTAAAGTGAACTCAGTAGTAGTTCATTCACATAATCTTGCGATTGAAAAGAAAAAAGTATCGAATGATAAGATCAATCGAAACTAGGTTTTACCTTTTGTCTTTCCATATTGGAAAGCCCCACCCTTGTAATTAGGTCAAGAAGGACCCCCCTTTTTCCTTTGTTTGGGTCTAATATCTAATACAATAATGCGTGCATCACGAATATTGATTATTTTTTTATTTATTCGTTGTTCTCTTTCTTTTATTGAACTACTATTGTTACTTGTTACTGGGCGGCTAACCAATTCCTAAAAAAAAGGATTCCAACAAAAAACATCTTATACAACCACAAAAAGGATATTTTTAGATGTAACATCTAATTGAATCGTGAGAATATGACAATCTCCTTCATAAATTATTGGAAACCAACCCGTCGGATTCACATTTTACCTTATCTTCAGTTTATAGTCCGAAGTCAATAATTAAGAAAACCCTTATACTACAGGAATTTGAGGAATTTTCTATTAAATGGTACAAAATTCTACATCGACAAGCAACAAGAAAAGAAGAAAGAAATTATCTAACACTTCATTTCGATACTGATTGTGAAATTGCATTGCTGTGTCAGAAGAAGGATAGCTATACTGATTCGGTATACTCTAAAGACACCCTTGGTACAATATTGACGATCTCACAAAGATTTTTTTTTCAGTGAATTTCCATTTACTGATTTCATCTTTTACGGAATCGACCCCCCCCCTGACTGTACAATAATATGCGGAGCTCAACATGTCTGGAAGCACAGGAGAACGTTCTTTTGCTGATATTATCACCAGTATTCGATACTGGGTCATTCATAGCATTACTATACCTTCCTTATTTATTGCGGGTTGGTTATTCGTCAGCACGGGTTTAGCTTACGATGTATTTGGAAGCCCTCGTCCAAACGAGTATTTTACAGAAAGCCGACAAGGAATTCCATTAATAACTGGCCGTTTTGATCCTTTGGAACAACTCGATGAATTTAGTAGATCTTTTTAGGAGGCCCCAATGACTATAGATAGAACCTATCCGATTTTTACAGTGCGATGGTTGGCTGTTCACGGACTAGCTGTACCTACCGTTTCTTTTTTAGGGTCAATATCAGCAATGCAGTTCATCCAACGATAAACCTAATCCGAATCATAGAGCTACGACACAATCAAACCCGAACGAACAAAGTGTTGAATTGAATCGTACCAGTCTCTACTGGGGGTTATTACTCATTTTTGTACTTGCTGTTTTATTTTCCAATTATTTCTTTAATTAAAAAAAAAAAGAATATAAGAATTCTCTTATCCCATTCGGAAAGATATCATCTCATAATTATCTATGGCTGTTTATGTCTCGAGCATGACCACTTGATAAAATGTGGAGGAAAGTAGGACAAATGGCCGATACTACTGGAAGGATTCCTCTTTGGATAATAGGTACTGTAGCGGGTATTCTTGTGATCGGTTTAATCGGTATTTTCTTTTATGGTTCCTATTCTGGATTAGGTTCATCCCTGTAATAATCGGATGAACTGAGTTGTAGACATGAAAGCATAAGATAAGAACTCAACGGGATCCCCCTCGAATCAGACAAGGAAGGAGGGGGTGGGTCCCGTTGAGTTCTTAATAATCATAATATTTTTTATAGATGTTTCAAAAACCTACACTTTTTCTGATAATGTTTTTGAAAAATTAACTTCGTTAAGGGATTCAGAACATCTGTTACTCACATCTGTTACTCAATAGTATCTGTCAATACTTAAAACGAAGAAGGAATCACTCTATTTACTCTTTTTGGATGACTCACAATTATATATACTATATATTTCTATCGATCAGATATCATGCAAACCCTTTCTATACTAATAGCATAGAACCTTACTCTATATTAATCTAACAAATATTTAATCTAATAAAAGTTAAATTTTTTTTTTTTTTGAAATTGAAGAAGTTCTATTTGCTCAATAAACTTACCTATATTTATTTTTGTTTGTCCACTACCACTATTTACGTAATAAATCTAAAAAAGATTATGATAAACCTATAAAAAAATTTAAACTAAAAATAGAAAATTTTTACGAATGGGATCGAGAATCATTATTAATTCGACACAAGAAAGGGTTGTGGAAAATTCCGTTTCTTGTGTCAAGGACTAGTAGACGAACAATCCCCCCTAAAATCCTTTGTTCCTCTCATTTATACTTTGGTTTATATTCTCCGCTTATTTATCTTTTGTTTTGATTCTATTCAAATATAAAACTATTGATTCGTTCTATATCATACCGTTTGAATTTGGATTGAAAAAACAAAGAAATAAAGAAGAGTTAAGTAAAATCAAATAGTCTTCTTCACAATATACTATGACCAGTAATGCGGTATAAGTAATTCCCGAAATCCGGTAGAAGAAAGAATATAAACAAGCAAAATTTTTTTGATTATACATAATTACATAACATAATTGCCAACAAAAATTTGTTTATTTTTAGAGCTTGATGTTGATAAATCCGCGGATCTAGAAATTCATTTCGGACAATTGAACCTTCTCAAACTGTTTCTTTTTAAGAACCAAAAAGATTTGTGCCAAAATAACAGATGCCAAGAATAGCAAAAGACCTTGGACACGTAATGGATCTTGAAGTACTATTTCCGCATCCCCCTGACCAAATCCACCCACATTAGGATTACTCGTTAATGGTTGATCAAGTTGGATGGATTCGCCCTCTGAAACAAGAAGTTCCGGTCCTGGAGGGATAATATCAACCACTTGACGTCCATCCGATGCATTCGCTATGGTTATTTCGTACCCCCCCTTTTCTTTTCGTATGATTTTGCTTACTATACCTGCTGCTGTAGCATTATAAACATTATTGTTACTCTTGCTCCCGTCGGGATAAATCTGACCCCTTCCCCTGTTCCCGCCTACGTATATGGGATATTTTAAGAAGTGAACATCTTTCTTAGTAGCGGGGTCCGGGGAAAGAATAGGAAAGGTGATTTCACTATATTTCTGACCAGGAACAGGACCTATCACAAGAATATTTTTTTTAGTGGGGCGATAGCTCTGAAAAGACAGATTTCCTATCTTTTCTTTTATCTCGGGCAAAATACGATCGGGAGGGGCTAATTCAAACCCCTCGGGTAAAATAAGAACAGCCCCTACATTCAAAGCTCCTTTTTTACCATTAGCAAGAACTTGTTTCAGTTGCAGATCATAAGGAATTCGAACAACTGCTTCAAATACAGTATCAGGAAGTACCGCTTGTGGAACCTCGATATCCACGGGTTTATTAGCTAAATGGCAATTGGCACATACAATACGGCCAGTCGCTTCTCGTGGATTTTCATAACCCTGCTGTGCAAAAATGGGATATGCATTTGAAAGGGGTGCCTGGGTTATTATATATATCATGAGCGATACGGAAATGGATCGAGTAATCTCTTTCTTTATCCAAGAAAAGGTATTTTTAGTTTGCATGGTCCAATCATTGATCCCGAAAATTTATACAATAAAATTAGGCAGGTCGCTAGTATAGTTCCCTATCTATAATTTTGCTATTTACTTAAATATAAATAATTTTACTGGAATATTGAAGGAATCCCTTGGATGGGTAGAAAGAATAAGTACAATTTTGAATGTTTTGCTTATCCACAAAGTAACAAATATTATAATTGGATCGTTCAATCATTTTTCAGTCATTCATTGAATGATAAATCACTACAAGTGAAGGAGATACACGATTTAAATAACGAAAGATCCAATATTTAAAAATTGTATCTAAAATGACTGGAAAAGTAGAAACAAGACCGGATATAATTTGATCATTATGAGCAAATCCAAAATCTTTGTAGACAGAGCCAATCATTAGTTCCCAACCGTGGGGCGAATGGAATCCTATACATAAATCAGTTAATAAAAGAATAGAAAAAGCTTTTATTGTGTCGCTTAAGTTATATAGGAATTCTTGAACCCAAGAGTTAAGAATAGCAAGTTCTTCATTACCTATAATAGAATAACCACTTAGAATAACGAAACAGATTATATTTGTCGAGAAGTGTAAAATTGTATGCGTGCGATCCTCATTGTGCATCTTGATCAATTGGATCGTTTCTTTGTAGATTTCGATGCGAGGCTTTTGTAAATGTGCTTCCGGGTATTCCTTTAACATTTCGTCCAAACGTAGGAGTTCCTCTAAGTCTATGAATTTTTTTAGAATACTCTTTTCTTGAATATCATTCAAAAAGATTTCGGATTGCCTAGTATTCCACCAATTTGTAACCCAAGATTCCAGACTTTTATTAAATGAGAGAGAGATCCACCAAGGCAAAAATACTATAGATGCAAGATATAGAAGGGAAATTAATACTTTCTTTTTTGCCATTTTTTCGTCTGTGAATTTTTAAATTTTTACTGAACGCACCTCGTTCGTCGACTCTATACGATACTAATATTTCTATCAAGCATAAGTTCTATTACAAGTTATCGAGCCCATGAATCTATTTCCGATTTTTTTTGTGATTCAGTACAGTGGTTAGTCCTTGAATTTAGAAAGAATACAGAAATAGAATAAGAAAAAGCCCACTTCAAATTAATAGTAGTCGGATTGCGAGACGAAAGAACTCCCGTTCTATCAAAATATCAAATATTTCTAAAAAAAAAATTCTTTACTTTATTATATTATGATTTATTATGAAATGTTTTGTTTTAATATATGATGAATCTAGTATTTAGATTTGTTGCTGAATTGAGTTAAGTGGGTTTACATACGCATAAAAAAATTGTGGACACAAACAATTTTGTTTTAGAATTATTTCGTAGCGTTTGCTTTGGTTCGAATAAGCGTTCTGAAGAAACTTCAGTTAAGTTATGCTATATAAAAAAACGAGGATTCTTGAGTTTTTTCTCTCTTGCAAAGTATTCATTCTTCAGTTCCTTTTTTCAAAATACTTCAATTGGTACACGCAAGAAATAGGCCAATTCAGCAGCTTTTTGCTCAATTTCTCGTGGAGTCAAATTCTCATCAGTACGAGTCAAGGGAATGGCCCCCTGGCCTTTGATTTCCATATAAAGGACACGACGAGCATAAATACCTTCTTTAATTTCTATTCTGATGGACTGAATGTCTTTCATAAGGAATCGGAGGAATATGCGACGATTTTTTCCAGGAAATCCCCAACGAAAAATACACACTACGCCCTCTTTTATATCGAATCGATCATAACCACTACCTACATTCCACGAAATTGTGCACCACAAATAGGAGCTAATAAAAAGACCTGCGATCCCATAGAAAGACATCACGATCCCTTGTGGAAAAAAAATTATTTGCTGAGAAGGAAATAAAGATATAAAATTCCTACCAAAATAACTGGACGTTCCAACCAATAAAAACCCTAATGAACCTAAAAAAAGAATAAAGGCCCAGCAGAAATTACTTGTTTTTCGGGACCCCGCTATAAGTTCTATCCATATACGTTCTGATCGCCAACTCATACTATAACTAGACCTAGTTGCATTTTATTGGAATTGGGAGAATAACAAAAATAAATTTTATTTTACTTTTTTTTGTTTCCGAAGTAACTCTCATCAACCAGCACTATTATGATGTGAACGTTTAGGGGTAATTCATCGAATTTCTTAGGTCCAAACTAAAATAGTAACATCCCTTTCACATGATTTCCGAATACATATAGATATATTGACTTTACATTTCAGAAATTCTCCCCGATCCCGATCTATTTGAAAATAGTGATAATTCATTTACCCATAATATCATGTTTATACATACATAAGAGCTTATGACCGAAGGAAGCCACATGTTATACCATATTCTACTAAATAGATATCCGTGTTATGATCCAAGTAAGTCTTGAAAAAAAAAGATTCGTCCTTATTGTATCTAAAAAATCTTGTTTTTTTGAACATAAAGAGATAAAGAAGCCATTGCAATTGCCGGAAATACTAAGCCCACTAAAGGCACAAAAATTGAGGGGAAGCTGTTGAGAGTTATCATAGAATGGGTACCTCGATTTAATATTTGTACCTGTTATTTATTGTTATATTTATTGTTTTATATTAATATTTTAACTTTATCCTTATATTGTTATAAAGATATATTATAATTCATATATAATTGTTATATTATACTAAGTATACCTAAGTGAGTATATATACTTAATAGGGAGTATATAAGTATATGTTTTAATAAATATATATTAATTAATAAAATCCAATAAATATGTAAATAAATGGACCTATAAATCTTTCTACATGTTTCTACATGAAATATATGTATGATAATCCACCCTTTATATTATTCGTATTATTAGTTATTATCTTGTTCTTGTCTTATAAATTTAATAATTTTATAAAATTTACTAAAGAAAGGATTTATTACAAATTCTCAAAGAATTCATTATAATAATACGACCCAACAAAAAGGATTTTTGGTGGGGGGTGATTTTTGGGAGATATAGAAAGATGCAAGACCTTGTTAACCAATTTCACGGAAGAAAGAATTCACTCTTTTATTTTTTTAATAGGGATTTCCTGGTTAATAACCAGGAATATCGATAAAAAGATGATCTGGATGATTCTTTCTACAATTAAATCTTATGTTACCAAAGAAAAAATCCATTCTTCGTATTTTTACTTTGATTCCTATATTTGATTCCTATAAATTAAATAACTACTTGATCACCACACATAAAAAATTTTATTAAGTTTTAATAAATTAATACTCTTATTAAATTAAGACTCTAAGGCTCTACTTGATCGATCTAATTTTTATTCAAAGGAAAGAAAGCATGTAGCCGAAATAACTCACCCAGAACGCCCTTTAAAGGATTACGTGGTACGATTGGATCGAATAAGCCCTTATGGAATAAATATTCAGCCACTTGTGAATCCTCAGGTACTGTCTTATTCAATGTTTGTTCAATTACTCTTTTACCCGCAAATGCAATGTAAGCATTGGGTTCGGCAATAATGATATCTCCCAACATACCAAAGCTGGCCGTCACCCCACCTGTGGTAGGGGATGTAAGGATTGATACATAAAATAACTTTTTATTTGATTGATAATCATATAAAGCAGAAGATATTTTAGCCATTTGCATCAAGCTCAAACTTCCTTCTTGCATGCGTGCTCCTCCGGAAGCACACACTATAATAAGAGGTAAAAATTGATTGGTAGCATACTCGGCCAAACGTGTGATTTTTTCGCCCACTACAGATCCCATACTACCCCCCATAAACTGAAAATCCATAACTCCAATTGCTACGGGAATACCATTTAGTTGGCCTGTGCCTGTTTGAACGGCCTCAGTTAATCCTGTATTTTTTTGATAAGAATCAATACGATTTTTATAAGGTTCCTCCTCCGAATGAAATTCAATGGGATCCAGAGAGACCATGTCTTCGTTCATAGGATCCCAAGTACCGGGATCAATCGAAAGTT
>BJCG01002780.1:60000-61006 GCA_005406145.1 Prunus yedoensis
CTATATATAACACATGAGGCTTTGTGATAAGAAAAATTTCCGCTCAGATCCGTTTGTGAAAGAGTAGAATGAATGAGAAACATAACGAATTTTGAATCGCTAACAAATGATAAAAGATAAATAATTAGGGAGTCCAACCGTTTTTTTCGTTTTTGGGAATAGGAGGGACTTGAACCCTCACGATTTCTTAAAGTCGACGGATTTTCCTCTACTAATAAATTTCATTGTTGTCGATATTGACATTTATACATATAATGGGACCTATCTTTATCTCGTCGATTTAATCAATTCCTTAAAGAATTCTATCAACTATGATGGAGTGAATGATTTGATCATGAATATTCGATTCTTTTTTCAATTTTAATCGCTTCACAACAAGTTTCTTTTCTTTCATTTTCATATCAATATAAAAAAATAAAGATTCGGGCGCGTCAGTAATCATGTGAGATAGTATTGCAGTACGAGAACTATGCATATAGGTTTATCCTTCATCCGTTGTAAGTTTCGATGTAAGGATTCCTTTACTAACACAAGTGCAGCCAACTCCATTTGTTAGAACAGCTTCCATTGAGTCCTCTGCACCTATCTTTTTTATTCTCGGTTTATGAAACCCTTGTTGTTTAATAAAACAGGATTTGGCTCAGGATCGCCCTTTTTATTCCAGGGTTTCTCTGAATTTGAAGTCTCACTTGGTAGGTTTCATACCAAGGCTCAAATTCAATTAAGTCCGTAGCGTTTCTAACCAATTTCGCCAATCCCCTTTTTTGTTTTGTGATTAGGATCACATTATGATGCCGTCACCCTTTTTTCTTTCGTTTATATTATGCTGGAACCGTTGAATTAGATACCGGAGATACCGGTTCCTATATTGAAAAGTGTTTTCTACTATTTGATTTCTTGTCTATTTTCTTTGATCTCTATCGGAGACCAGTATTTGGTCCAATCAGAAATGATTCTATCATTTCTATATCACATTTCTATATCAGAAATTCAATATAGATATATA
>BJCG01002781.1:0-48194 GCA_005406145.1 Prunus yedoensis
AGAAATCACATTGCGTTAGCATCCGCAGGGACCATCGCAATGCTTTGTTTTAATTAAACAGTCGGATTCCCCTTGTCCGTACCAGTTCTGAGGCGGCTGTTCGACGCCCGGGGAAAGTCCCCGAAGGAACGCTCCCAGTCCGTCCCCCGGCCGGCACGCGGCGACCCGCTCTCGCCGCGGGAGCAGCTCGAGCAGTCCACCGACAGCCGACGGGTTCGGGACTGGGACCCCCGTGCCCAGCCCTCAGAGCCAATATACACTTGGGCATCATCATAATAAGGTGGGAGGAGTCATGTGGTGAGTTTTGAGTGAAATCCAATCGCTAGAACTACAGAATACACCAACCACACCAATTCGGAACAAACTGCCTTTGAACTTGAAGTGTCCAATTTCGTACACCTATTGATTTCCGATCAAGCCCAAAACTTGGGCATCATCATAATATGGTGGGAGGAGTCATGTGGTGAGTTTTGAGTGAAATCCAATCGCTAATAATAGGATCTCGAGCCTCTACATTTAGAATTGTACATTTACCCGTATTTGATAGGATCTTGACTATCTTATGTGATTTTCTTTTAACCCGTATCCCAATGTCATGTAAACTAAGAAAATTAAGAAAAAGAATTGGTAGTTTAACATCCCCTCAAAATATATGATGCTCAAAATCATGAGATATATGGAAATGCAGCTACAGAACACTTTCCCTAAACATGAGGAACCAGTTCAGCTTGGTTCCCCATCAAGCCATTCATTAAGCAACAAAGTGTGCAGCTTTAAAGATCAATAAAAATTACTAGGCGATCAAATCCTTGTTGCCCTGCTCACCAAACAAGGCCAACACAACGAAGCAGAAGCTCTAATCTCTGAAACCATTTCCAAATTAGGCTCCAGGAAACGAGAGCTTGCTCTTTTTCATTGCCAGTTGGTTGAATCGCACTCTAAGCTAAGTTCAAAGCATCGATTTGATAGTTCCTACAGTTACCTCTATCAGCTTCTTCATAATTCTTCCTCTGTTTATGTCAAAAACCGAGCTTTTGAATCAATGGTTAGTGGTTTATGTGAAATGGATCGACCTCGTGAAGCAGACAATTTGATTGAGGAGATGAGAGTTAAAGGACTGTGTCAAATTCTTTAACATAGGTGTCTATAGATTATCTCTTGGTGGGATTTGATATGAGGACAGTTTAATCCACCCAAAAATTATTATATCATCATAATATGGTGCCCCAAATTGTGTATTCTTTCTGTTTTTCCTCTTAGCCATGTTCTGACGTGGCAAACATTCTACTGCTAATATAGCCATCTTCAGAACATGGCTATAATCTTAGACCAGGAGCATTGCCCATCAAAACAGTGCCGAACGCCAAACCCCTCCAAAGTTAAGGTGTCAAATGTGAGCTTCAAGAACATTAAGGGCAACTCCGTGGACAATCGTATCGTTATTCTTGAGTGTGGCACTGCGCCCGGCGCATGTAAGGACATCAAGTTTAGCGACATGAGAGTTCTCGTCGTAGGGGATGACCGTTTGGAGACTCAATTTAGATGTAAAAACGTGAAGCCTGTTGTGTCTGGCAAAGTTGATCCTGCTGCTTGTAATACATGAGCCGTCGCCTGATATTAGTTCACGTACGCCATCTTGACATCCAAGATAGAGAAAGAGATAAAGAAAGATCAAAATGGTTTGTTAAATAGATATATAATATGGTATTCGCACTTAATTGAATGATGAGTGGTGATGTACGTATCTATGAATCACATCAGCAACCGAATATTGCTGCTTTTTGTAATAAATTTTGGCTTTAAATATCGTTTGTTCAGACTAATCATGTACTAGTATTCGTCGGGAACAAAAATTAGCTCAAGGAGTTTGTTTCAATGTGTTGATTATTATCTGGATTTTAATTGCATTTGCGTGTTTATATGAAACTTGAACATTAAATCAAGGTAATATAGCATGAAAAATTAGCACAAGCTGATCTGATCCGCTTTTCAGAAATCATTCCAATTCAAATTAAAACCAGAATCACTTGTAATGCAGATACCTTAACTACAATCTAGAACCCCCACAAAATGAAATTGAGTACATAATACTTACATATTTATTTGTGGTACCACCAAACAGGAAGATGCATGAATATGAATGAGCTAGACTTTGGTCATTGTTCTCAAGTAAATTGAAGACCAGAAATTCGAGCACCAAAAGGCCACACTCTGCTTACGCCAAAATCCAAATTAGACAATGATTTTTTGTTGCATTTGCTCCCCACCTTGTCATAGAGTGTTGTGTAGTTTGGGCTGCTTATATTTCTGAAGTAACATAATTTGCCACCATCATATGCGTAGACTTGCTGTGTGCTCCCCAATCCACTCCCAACCAAATTGTTTTTCACAACCATATTGCCCTCAGCACTCTGCAGATTTCTGAGAGAGCTGTTCCAGAATCCCAAACCAGACTTCTTCTTAATAAATCCCAAGTCCACATTTGTAATCAATAAATAAGTTCCATTTCCTTGTTCTAAGTAGTCAGTGTACAAATAAAGTGGAAATGTTTTGTGTGATGTCAGTGAGTGAACATAGGAGGATGGCAGCTTAATATGAACTGAGTCATTGAAAATGATCTTCTGGTTCACTATCTGCATATTACCATCTTTCCCCAGGACCATTGAATTACTGTAATAGAAGTCCTGAATTGAGCGGGTTGTGATATTCCCATAGGAGGACTTCACCCATCCAGTCGATGACACGGACCTGCTTGTCCTTGTCAAAAATGTGCCATTTAAACCTTTGAAATCTGAAACCAGGGAAACAACGAGGGGCAAGCTACTGTGTTTCAAAAGCTTTCCTTCAGTTTTTGAGCTCTGTTTGTCCAACCAAAGATGCAAATTTGCATCAATGTACCAAACATTTAAGGCATTTGTAACATTAAACCCAAACTTGTGGGCAAAAGAAGCACACCAGGGACACATGTTGGGTTCTCCATCCACATTTGAAGCCTAAATTCAGCAAAGGTAAAGGATCACAAAATTCTGAAGCCAATGCTGCCGTATGTTCTAATTCTGTACCCAGTGATATCATGGCAAATTTCACGTCAAACCCTTCTGCCTTGCTTGGTCAATTTGCTACTTATCTTCAACAACATGGTCCATCTGGAAACATAACTCAGAATGGTGGTGCAAGTCAAACTGATGCTCATGCAAATATTGCTACAAATCCATCGGCTCTTCTTGGTCATTTTGCGTCATATCTTCAACATTTGGGCAAATCAGAGAATTCTCCTCTTGATGGAACTGTCGCTTCAGGTATTTTCTGTGCCTTCATGTCTGCACTAATGTCTAATTCGAACTCAAATCTTTGGATCATTGATACGGGTGCTACCGATCACATGACAAATCAAAAGAATCATCTTCATAACTTTAAGGCACCAGCGGAGACGCAATCTGTTTCTGTGGCAAATGGTATGAATGTTCAGGTTATGGGTCAAGGAAGGATTAAATTCTTTAATTCAAAAACTGACTCTACTGCTCTTTATGTGCCTTCCTTTCCATTCCAGCTTATGTCAATTGGAAGGGTAACTAATTCTCTAAATTGCAATGCTATTTTTTCCCCTCATGATGTGATTTTTCAGGATCGAGTCACATTGAGGACGATTGGTAGAGGGCATTATTTGAATGGCTTGTACATCTTAGATCAAATGCCCTCAAAATCTACAACAGGGGTGTTCCAAGCCAGTTCTTGTCCAAATGGAGTTTTATGGCATCAACGTCTCGGTCATCCTTCCGATATTGTTTTATCAAATATGTTTTCCTCCTTAACTAGCGCATCTCATGGCTGTGAAGTTTGTCAGTTCTCAAAGCAAACTCGGTTGTCTTTTAGCTCATCAGTAACTCAAACAAGTAGACCTTTTGAGCTGGTTCACTCGGATGTATATGGGGACCAGCTCCATTAGAATCGCATGATGGTTTCAAATATTTTGTCATTTTGTTGATGATTATTCTCGAGCAACTTGGTTGTATTTGTTGAAATCAAAGGGTGAAGTTGCTTCTGTTTTCCAGGATTTTCACAAGCTTGTCATGAATCAATTTGACTCTCAAATTAAAGTTTTGAGAACTGATAATGGCACCGAATTCGTAAATAGCTCTATGACTCAGTACTTGAGCTCTTATGGTATCATGCATCAAACAAGTTGTGTTGGAACCCCACAACAAAATGGAATAGCCGAAAGGAAGAATCGTGATCTTCTTGAAAAAACAAGGTCTATTATGTTGAATATGAATGTTCCAAATTTTTTTGGTCACATGGTGTTCTTACAGCAGCCTATCTAATCAATAGGCTGCCCAGTCGCATTCTCAAGCTTAAGTCTCCCTTGGAAATTCTCAAGAAAAGGAAGATTGATTTATCTCATTTACGGGTCTTCGGTTGTGTGTGTTATGTTCATGTTCAAGCTTCAAACCGTGACAAACTTGATTCTCGAGCTGTTAAGTGTGCTTTTATGGGTTATTCCACAACTCAAAAGGGTTACAAATGTTATGATGTAAAAGCAAGAAGGGTTCTGATCTCACGAGATGTCAAGTTTGATGAATCCAATTTTTTTTTTTAAAAGACTTTAGAGAATAATCCTCAGGGGGAACAACTATCTGATGGTATTCCATTACCATTGTTAGAAACAGATTTATTTCCTTGTTTATCAAATGATATTCCAGATGAGAATTTTCTTCCTGAGCATAATGATGATCTTACGCCTGAAAGTCCTAATGATGTTCAAACTGAAATAAATGGTGAGTCTGAAAGTACTGTCATCGCTGCACCACAATGCAATCCTATAAGAGAACGACATCAGCCAGCAAGACTGAAAGATTACATTACTTTTGCATCCAGGTATCCCATAGAGAACTACATCTCTACTCCAAATGTATCTTTGTCTCATGCTGCCTTTTTAAGCAATATTTCAAAGTATTGTGAACCATCTTCCTTTGAAGAAGCGAATTCTCAATCCATTTGGAGAGATGCTATGAGGGAAGAACTTCAGGCTCTTGATGAAAATTGCACTTGGAGTATTGTCAAATTGCCACAAGGAAAAAGGGCAGTTGGATGTAGGTGGGTTTACAAGACTAAATTTAAAAGTGATGGCTCTCTTGAAAGGCATAAAGCCAGGCTTGTTGCAAAGGGGTTTACTCAAACGTTTGGGGTTGACTACAAAGAAACTGTTGCTCCAGTTGCTAAAATGAATACTGTGAGAGTTCTTTTGTCAGTTGCAGTCAACAATGATTGGCCACTCTTCCAAATGGATGTAAAAAATGCTTTTTTACATGGAGAGTTAGAAGAAGAAGTCTACATGAGCTTACCTCCCGGACATCCTCAGGAAAAACAAGAAGGTATGGTCTGCAAGTTACACAAGGCCATCTACGGCCTTAAGCAATCACCAAGAGCTTGGTATGTGAAATTAAGTTCTGTTCTTGAAAGTGTAAAATTTCAGCGGAGCTCTGCTGACTCATCTTTATTTGTGAAGTATGAGAATGGTAGCAAACTAATAGTGCTTATATATGTTGATGACATTATTATCACTAGAAGTAATCTTGCAGAAATTACCAAGCTGAAGTTATTTCTTCACCAAAAGTTTGCCATTAAGGATTTGGGATCCTTAAAATATTTTTTGGGGATCGAAATTGCTGCGTCCAGGAAAGGATTATTTCTTAACCAATGGAAATATGTCCTTGATCTACTTAAAGAAACAATAATGATGGAGACAAAACCTATTGCCAATCCCATAGATGTCAAGAAAAAACTTGGTCTTGATGGAGAATTGTTATCAGATGTTGGTTACTATCAGCGGCTGGTTGGCAAGCTTATCTATCTCACCATTACTCGTCCTGATATTACTCATGCCGTTAGCCTGGTCAGCCAACATATGCATGCTATAAGAACCACTCACTTGCAAGCTGTCAAGAGGATTCTTCGATATTTAAAGGGCTCCCCTGGTCGTGGAATTCTAATGAAAAAGAATGGGAACACTAATATTATTGGGTATTCAGATGCCGATTGGGCAGGATGTATAGTTGATCGAAAGTCTACCACTGGATTTTGCGCTTTTGTTGGAGGGAATCTGGTTACTTGGAAGAGTAAGAAGCAAAATGTCATTGCTCGATCTAGTGCCGAAGCCAAGTCCAGAGCCATGGCTTCTCTTACTTGCAAATTAATTTGGCTTCGCAGTCTTTTGAATGACTTGGGTTTCACAGATCCTGAACCCATGACCTTGTTTTGTGATAATCAAGCTGCAATCCATATTGCTGCAAATCCTGTCTTTCATGAACGAACAAAGCATATCGAAGTAGATTGTCATTTTGTTCGAGAAAAGGTGCAATCCAATATTATTCGCACAGCCTTTATTCAAAGCAACAAACAATTGGCTGATGTCTTCACTAAAGGGCTCTCCTTAGCTCAATTTGAAAGTCTTTTGTCCAAGCTTGGTTCGATCAATATTCTCGCACCAGCTTGAGGGGGAATGTTGGAATAATTGCTCTGATTAATGCTCACCTATATTACCGTTGGACCAAGGTTCTCAACTGTACCACTATATTGGAATTGGAACAGTCTTCTTGGGACTACATACTAAGAGAGTTTTGTATATATATGTACTACTGAACCTCTTGTAATTCTTATGATGAATAAGAGCAAACAACTCTCTTTCAAGTGGACGTAGGCTATATCAAGTAGCTGAACCACTATAATTCTGTGTGTCTTATTCTCTTTATTTCTCTCTATCTATTTCTTTAAATATCTTCCCTTAAAATGGTGTAATTTCAATATCATAAGTCGGAAGATCGTATGAGCCAATTGCAGTAATGGGTCTCCGCAAAAGAGGATTGATCCCTCCAGTGAAAATCACAGTAAAAGGCCAGACTGCACCAACAACCTCACCATCTAGACTGACCACAACCTCCCTAAAAGGCCCATTTCCAGGTGTACCGCTAAGGTTGTTTGCAGCTATGTACTCATTAGGAAGATTTGAATACCAAACTTCAACATTCTCATGAAATGAAGCATACACCTCCAACACAGCCCTATAAGCATTCTGTGGAATCTTGAACTCCTTCAACTCCATATCAGTTGAATTCTGAACTTCAAACCACAACCCATCATTCAAAGGCAGATTTCTCGAAATGGGTAAAATCAAATCAGCCCAAGAATGGTACCTAGATGCAAAATTATCCAACTTTTGCTCAAAAGAACTCAATTTCTCTTCAGCAGGGTAAAAATGAATGCTATTCACATGATAAATCCCAGTGTAGGTTTTATCTATCAAATTGCCAAGATAAACAGCAAGTGTTTGATTACTCTTAAGCAGTGAATAGTACCTTGTGATGTCCTTCTCGACAGTCCAAACAATCCCATCAGGCCTCGGTTCTGCTGTGCAGCTCCTGAGAATCTCAACCCCACCAAGCCAAACCCCGAAAATGCGGTCAAATTGCCTTCCTCTGCAGGTAGCTTTCCATTCAAGGTCAATTGTGGAGAAAGTTTGAGATGGGCAGTGGGAAGGAGGGGTGTAGTTTGCAAAGGCTGGAGCTTGGCCGTAGGTGTAGGCAAAGTCATGCTGGAGAATGAGCTGGGATCAAGGCTTGGTTTTTGGTACTTCAATGGGTTTGGTTACTTCAAAAAATTAATGAGATCCAACGGCTGGTAGGATTTTAACTCATTCTAGCAATTTTTTATTTTCTTTCAATTTCGGTATTGAGTTTTCTGTGTTCATTGAGAAAAACTAATAATGTCACGTAGAAGTGTTATCAAACATGTAATATAGTTATTAGTTAGGAGGAATAGTAAAATAGTGCTATACTCATTTCCTAAAGTTTTTCTTGTGTTTATGGTATTTTTCTGTATATATAATATTTATAGTATATAAAAATGGGGCTATTTTTGCTGTTCCTTTTGCTAGCCCAGCAGGGACGGTACACAGGTTTGGCTAACCTGGGCTACAGCCCAGGTGGCTTTTAAAATCCCAGCCCCAAAAATAATTATAGCCCAGCCAGCTACAATTGAATATCCTATTATCCTAGTCCTACCCTTCTTAGGAATCCAATTGAATATCCTAGTCATGCCTTCACGTGGGGAATAATACTTATAAAAGGGAGAATAGGAAAGCTGCATCCTACAGCCCATAGGATAAAAAATAAAACAAAATAAGAGAAAAAAGAGAATGCACGCAGCTGGTGGAAAAAAAGGAAGAAAAATTGAAGAAATTGTATAACTGTTTCTTAGAGTTGTCGACTTTGTCAGGTACGGTAAGCTTCTCTCAATTTGTTGATGTTGAAATTTGAGATTTTTTTTTGGATTTTATTTAGTATCAATTACAGATTTGCAATTGAGACTTATGATTTATTTATCAATTAGGGATTTACAATTGGAGCTTATCAGTTTCAGTTTATGAGTTATGAATTATCAAATAGGATTTGTAATTGATTTTGATGTTCTTGCTTATCCAATAGGTTATACTTTAACTTTATAATGTCGGATCATCATCCAAATCCTAAGAGATCAAAGACTATTAGGGATTTTTTCAAAATAAATAATGTAATTTCAAAGACTATTAAGGCTCATTATGTCCCCCCTTGAGTAGATGTATTATTATTATTTTGTTATCAATGAAATTACATTATTATCGAGTTTTTTATGTACTTAGTATGTTTATATGTAAGGTAAATTTAGCCCAGTCAAGTTTGAAATCCTGGGTCCGTCCCTGTAGCCCAGCCCAATTCAAACCAACACGCGGAGTTGATGGAGATTTTAGAATAAAAACTCAAGACGCCCAAGCTGAAACTGAAGCTTTTAAATTAGCAAGGATATCAACGACATTTGTTCTCCATAACTGTTGCGCAAATACTGATATAGCCATCTGTAATTGGCAATGGAGGAAGTAGCTCAACTCCTTATAAACCCAGGCTTGGTCCCTTAACGTTTCAATGTGGGACAAATACTCTCAACAAGGCCCCGCACTTATGGCGAACTTTCAAGCCTAACACATGGACAACACATACTGGGTGACGTAGGAGCACGTGTGGCTGTTGGGCCCAACACGTGAAGCCTTACTCTGATACCATGTAAGATTTACGTTCACTCAAGAAAGTAGGTTTGGCTGAATGATCTATTAGTGTGATGGAGAGTTGTATTTATAAACAAATTACAAGAGCTCAGTTACATAGATAAGATAGGACTCCTTCTTGATAAGGCAATCCTTGTATCAGAATTTAAAATAAAAATACAACATACTTTCAAACTTTCAAACGTACAAACAATATCATGAGTTTGAATTCAAATCAGAGGATAGCCTTTGACTAACATCCCCCTGCAAGCTTACAGCACGAGACACAACTGGAAGCTTGGACACCAACAATTTGAAATGAGCAGAGGACAAGCCTTTAGGAAACAAGTTAGCCAACTAGTCTAGAGAGCAAATAAAATTAACAGCAAGCTCACCTCGAATGACCTTTTCCCTAACATAATGATAGTCCACCTCAAGATGTTTGGTTCGAGAGTGAAACACATGATTGGAAGCAAGATCAATTGAGGAGATGTTATTGCACCAAATAGTGGGTCTGGATAAGGGCAACTGCAAATCACGAAACAACGAGTGAAGCCATGACAATTCAACAGCAGTATACGCCAGTTGACGGTACTCAACCTCTGTGCTTGATCGGGATACTGTTCTCTGCTTTTTAGAGCTCCATGACACCAAATTGGCACCAACATAAACACAATATCCACCAGTTGAGTGTCGAGAATCCGAATCACTAACATAGTCTGCATCCGAGAAAGCATTAACTTGCAAACTGCCGGGCTTGTAAACAATACCATAATCATAAGAGGATTTAAGATAACGTAGGATGCGCATGACTGCTAGCCAATGAGGAGACTTCGGAGAATGCATAAATTGGCAAACTTGGTTTACAACATAAGATAAATCTGGGCGAGTGATTGTTAGATACTGCAAGGCGCCCACAATGCTTCTGTAGGTCTCAAGATCAGTATGCGATTCACCAACATAAGCACTCAATTTTTGCCCACTGGAAACAGGTGTAGAAATTTGCTTTGCATCCATAAATTTAGTACGTTGAGGAAGATCAAGAGCGTAGATGCATACCAACTTAGGTAACTTCAATTCCCGAAAAATAGTGAAGTTTGCCCAAATCTTTCAAAGAGAAAAGAGTACTCAAACGACGAATGAGACGAGAAACTTGGACTGGATCATTGCCGATGAGCAAAATATCATCAACGTAAATAAGTAAAATTAAATAGACACCTTGCTGGTTGTAATCACACTTAGACTCTTGAAAGCCAAGTTGTAAGAGATAATCAGAGAACGTATCAAACCAAGCCCGTGGTGCTTGCTTCAAACAATATAGACTTCTTTGCAATCGACATACATGATTAGGAAATTGCGGATCAACAAACCCAGCTGGTTGTTTCATGTAAACCTCCTCACTTAAATAACCATGCAAAAATGCATTGTGCACATCAAGTTGTCTGACTGGCCATTTATTAGTGACTATAAGACTGAGAACCAAGTGGATAGTGCTATGCTTGACCACAGGACTAAATGTCTCACTATAGTCGACACCTTACTTCTGATGAAAACCATTGGCGACAAGTCTTGCTTTATAGCGTTCTATGGACCCATATGCTCTCCTCTTAATTTTAAAAACCCATTTATTTGGCAGCAGGTTCATATTGTATCAAAAAGGAACTAGTTGCCATGTGCCATTGCACTGTAAGGCATTGAATTCATGAGCCATTGCTTGTCTCCATTCCTCTTGCTTCACAGCCTGGCTAAAACAAGTGGGTTCCAGTAATTTAGTAGCAACAATAAAATTCAATGAATATTTAGGATTGGGTTTTTGAACTCCCAACTGTGACCTAGTCACAATAGGATGCGTGGGAACATTGGACAACCTTGAAACTTCGGTGGAGGATACATCAGGTTCAGCCGGTGCATGATCAATGTGTTGCACTGATTCTTGTTCTGTTGAAGGCAAGGACAAGATAGGCATATGATTTGGAGGAGGTTTGTGAAACAATTTTTCGAATGGTGATAGATTGTGAAGTACTTTTGTAGGTAACCTGTTGATTAGATAGGTAGCTGTTTGACATGCTTAAAACAAAGAAGAGGAAGGGATATGAGCATGAGAAAGCATAACAATGGCGGTTCCTACAAGATGGCGATGTTTTTGTTTTGCTAATCCATTTTGTTTAGGATGTTTAGGGAATGACAAACGTTGATGGATACCTTGATTTGCCAAAAATTTTTGAAACTCTAGTTTGGTATATTCACCTCCTTCATCACATTGAAAAGTTTTGATCAAAGCATTTAACATATTCTAAACTTGTTGCTTAAATTTAACAAACAAATCAAAAATCTCGAATTTGTGTTTCATAGGGAACATCCATGTGTAGCGGGAAAAATCATCAACAAAGAGCAAATAATATCAATAACCATTAACTGAAACAATAGGTGAACTCCAAACATTGAAGTGTACAAGCTCCAATGGAGAAGAAACCGAATCTGATTTTGAAAAAGGTAATTTTGTGCTTTTACCTAAAGGACATGAATAACAAAATCCTACATCAGAAGAGTCGGTAATCGACACTTTTTTATTAGAAACCAAATTCTTCATTATTGGACTAGCTGGATGGCCAAGACGACAGTGCCATTTTTGAATTGTAACACGAGTTCCTACAAAAGCTTGAAAATGTTGATTGCAAAATCCACCGCCAGAATGAAATGGATACAATCCATTCTCACATCTCCCTTAGAAAAGCGTCTTCTATGTCTTGAGGTCCTTAACCAAAAAGGAATCAGGAAAAATTA
Organism: Prunus yedoensis; assembly: GCA_005406145.1. Taxonomy (NCBI): domain Eukaryota; kingdom Viridiplantae; phylum Streptophyta; class Magnoliopsida; order Rosales; family Rosaceae; genus Prunus; species Prunus yedoensis. The sequence goes on from BJCG01002781.1 coordinate 11,858, forward strand.
GGATGTAGCAATTATTGTCGGAAGTGAAACGATGGACATAAATTAAATTGGTGGAAGCAGAGAGACAATGTAAGACATCATTTAGGTGCAAGGAACAAGAATCAGTGTTAACAGTGCTTGATCCAAAATGAGAAATGAATAGTCCGGAATCATTACCTACACCTTCAACATTGTCATTACCAGCATATTCCTTAGGGTTGACAAGATTATGCAGTTCAGGAGTAACATGAGCATTTGCACCGATGTCAAGAAGCCATATGCCATTGTTCTGTCGAGTCATGTTAGTAGGAGAGGTGGCCATGGCAGTAAGACGTTTTGCTAGAATTCTACCTTCATACGCCAGGTTCATCCTTTGATAACAATCCATAGCCGAATGACCTGGCTTGCCCCAGATTTGACACACTAACCGTGTGTTCATAGAGAAAGATGCTTCACCAACTTGCTAATAGCTTCGCTGGTTGGTAAAGGATCCACAAGCAGTACCACCTTGTGAATTTTGGAACAGTCCCACGATTGGATGGAACACCACCACGTCCAGTTCCCCGAGAACGGCCACCACCACGTCTTCGGTTAGCAGCAAATGTAGCTACGGCAAGAGCAGACTCAGTGAGAGAAGAAACATGATCAACCATTCTCCTTTTAGTAGTCAGCATGAGAGACTCAAGTGTGGGATATGTAATGGGGGTATCACGGGCCTGAGCAGCACTCACCACCAGTTCATACTCAGGGCCAAGATTATTCATGATAATCTGCACAAGTTCATCATCAGGAACCAGTTGTCCAGCAAGCGCAAGGTTTTCAGCAATCATATTCATCTTGTCAAGATAATCCAAGACAGACAAGTCTCCTATCATGGTGCGCATCAGCTCATTGTGCAAATGTAAAATCCTACTTTGTGATGTCGAGGCATATCAACGTTCGAGAGCCAGCCAAGTGGAGCGAGAAGTCTGATTATGTGAAACTATGGAGATCACTGATTGGGATAACGAGTTGTTGATCCAACTTAAGATAAGTTGGTCGTGCTGATTCCATGTTGTGTAGGCGGGATTGACTGTTGTGCTACCAGGGAGATGCTTTGGAGGACATTCATGAGAGCCATCCACGAAGCCCATAATATCTCGGCTTCTGAGAATGGGAAGAAATTGTGCCAGCCAAAGAGAATAGTTGGTTTGATCCAACTTAATGGAGACAGCAGCAACCATGTCATGAGTGAGGCTGTTCATGGAAGAAAGGGTAGGTGGAGTGGTAGTTGTGGTAGCAGAGGCATCATTAGCGTTAGCCATGGGAAGGAAAATTTTGGGAGAGAAAAAAAAACTAAAGTTGTGTCGTAAGATAGGTGGCTCTTTCATGGTATCAAAGCAAGGTTACACGTGTTGGGCCCAACGGCCACACGTGCTCCCACGTCGCCCAATATGTGTTGTTCACATGTTAGGCTTGAAAGTTCGCCACACGTGTGGGGGCGTGTTGAGAGTATTTGTCCCACATTGAAACGTTAAGGGACCAAACTTGGGTTTATAAGAAGTTGAGCTACTTCCCCCATTACCAATTGATTTTGGGGTGGAACCACAACTTCCTTCACAAACAACCACGCACAACTATTCATTTACTTATCCCGTTGTAATAACGCGTGTAAGAGGACTAAATATTAGGTCGTCTATTATGTAAATGATGAGTCCAAATCTTGTAGACAATAGTTATTGAAAGAAAGAAAGTAACATGACATACATAGAATTTGATGGAAATTTTACAACTGACTGCGAAGATCCACTTCTGGTACGCATTTCTATTCTTAATATAATTTCAGTTTTGATTGTTCGATCCAGATTAATTCCTCTTTGATAGAAGGCTATAGAATGCAGAATTTAGCTTTTGCTATGGTTAAGGATGTACATATCCAAGGCATAATTTCGAAGCCCACATTGGCAATTACAAGAGCACGGATGTGACGGTGGACGACATTTTGATCATGAGTCTGGTGGGGAGGGAATTATAATCCAAGAATCAACAAACGTTAATGTCACCAATGTTGACATCATAGTCGTGTCATGAACAACAACTGTGTAACTATCCTAAATTGAAACACCGAGATCAACGTTGAAAAAATGACATGTGCTGCGCCGACGGCAATGGGTTTGGCATGGGGGTGTCCTAGGCAAAATTGACATAGAGGGGCCGGTCATGGGAGTGATGGTGAGAAACTGTATCTTCTCACACTGTGTTGAGAAAATTTAGAGTACACAACTCTAATGTAAACTTGTTGGAGACAAAACAAGTAAACAATTTACTTGTATTGGACTCACAAAATAGTACAACAAGATAACTCTCAAAGGAAAGACAGACTCTTACAAGCACTCTTTCTCACTTCACTCACACTTCTCACACAATGACTACTTAGCTCTATAGCTTATTTCTCAGTCTTCACTTCTTGATTGATTCAACAATGCATGGCTTCATGCCTATTTATAGTTGTTCTAGCCGACATAGCTCACCGCCGTGGCTACATAATATTAGCTACATAATTGTTTTACCTCTTCTAGACTATTCTTCTTCAAAATGGTTGCCGACTTTCTTTTATTCCAGTCCCATAATTGTGTTTTGCACTAGAAAACTCTACAATCTTCAACTGTCTGATATCTCCCTTTTGTTAACCGACATTTCACTTCTCGAGTTGTGTAGAAATTTTCCCTTCAATACTTCTATGGGCTGGATACTTTATTTGGGCTGTGCTGGTGTTGATCTTTAACGCACTGAGGTGCTATTATAGGATCCAGAGTTTGGTGGCTTCTAATGTTGATATAGCCGTCTATAACTTGGTTTTTGCGGACATTATATTGTTATGGACTATCTTCAGAACATCCCTATAATCTTAGACCGAGAGCATTGCCAAGCAAAGCAGTGCCCCAAGCCAAATCCTCCTCCATAGTTAAGATATCAAATGTGAGCTGCAAGAACATTAAGGGCACGTCCGTGCACCCTCATATCATCGTTCTTGAGTGCGGCACTGTGCTCGGAGCATGCAAGGACGCCAAGTTTATCCACGTGAAAATTACTGTCGAAGGACGACGGTTTCGAAGCTCAATTTACATGTAAAAACGTGAAGCCTGCTGTGTCTGGCCAAGTCCTGCTCCTTGTAGACGATAGTTATTGAAACAATTTGTTGGAGGTCAACAAAACTTTTTCTTATTCATAGAATTTGCCGGAGGTCAACGAAATTTACCCCGTGATTCCGTGAACATAGTTTCTTGAAAGAAGCAAGACAGATGTTTCTTGTGTGAATAGTAGGAGCCTAAATTAGCAGAAATAACAACTAAAATTAGAGGAAATTGAATCCACATAAAGGAAAGTAAATAAATAAAAGAAAGTCAGCACCTAAATAGGACTTAAGAGAATAGAAGTAGTCCGCATAAATTTTGGTTCACAATTTTGCGGTGGTGAGTTCCTTTTTGACACTATAAAATGCACCCATTGAGACCGATCTTGAATCCAACACTATTGAGATTGTCAGAGGCTAAAACTTGAATCAAATACAAGTCTAAAACATGGGTTCAGAATTTATTCATGGAATTACCTGGTTTTTGTTCTTGGTAGCGATATGTGCCATCAAAGCCAAAGCTATCAGTGTTAATGTCGTTAAATTTGGAGCCAAGGGTGATGGCAAGACAGATGACACCAAGGTAACAAACAACTAATTACTCTCGATCATGATATTAGGACTCAGATTTTTCTCTAACAAAAAGAACTTTATCGGGTCATTTTTCATCGAACAATCAAATACTATCGCGTCATTCGGTGAATAAAATTTAGTGTGCTATGTGATGTTTCTCATCAAACTAATGTTTTCTTGTTACGTGATTAAATTTTCAGGCTTTCACACAAGCATGGACACAAGCCTGCAGTGAGAGGCAAAATAACAAATATGTGATACCAAAAGGAAAATATATAGTTGGTCCAGTTGATTTTGCAGGGCCCTGCAAAGCAAAAACTATTCACTTTAAGGTTGACGGAACAGTGCAGTCTTCAAAAAAGCAGTCGGTAACTGGAGGTGCGCACCGTAATGCGTGGATTAGTTTCACGCAGGTTAACAACTTGCTCATCTCAGGAGATGGCATTTTTGATGGCCAAGGATTTGAATACAATTGTGCTAAAGCTAAACAATGCGAACAACCGCCTCTAGTAAGCATCCCCATTCTCAATAATTTTGATTTTCTTTTTGTTTGTTTATTCAACAACTATTTATCGTACATGAGTTTTGAACTCACAACTTCTTCGAACAAAATGAAGACGGAAGTTATGATCTGTTTGATCGGGATTAATTAATGCTTCTTTGATTGAATGCAGAATTTAATTTTCTCTATGGTTAAGGATTCACACATCCAAGGCATAACATCGAACAATAGTGTCGGCGGCCAGATTGGCATTTACCGTTCAAGAAACGTGACAGTGGACGATGTTTCCATCGGCACCCGAGGGGGGGAGGGAATCCTGATCGAAAAGTCAACAAACATTAACATCACCAATACAGACATCAAAATCCTTAGCGACAACTGTGTCACTATCCTAGATGGAAACACTGGGATCAACATCGAAAAAATGACCTGCTCACAAGGCAATGGCCTTGGTGTGAGTGTCCTAGGCAACACTGGCAAAGAGGAGCCGGTTAATGGAGTGACGGTGAGAAACTGTACCTTCTCACACACTGAGGGTGCAATTAGGATCCAGAGTTCGGCGGGTTCTACTGCTAATATAGCCATCTCTAATTTGGTTTTTGAGGACATTATTTTCGACTATCTTCAGAACATGGCTATAATCATAGACCAGGAGCATTGCCCATCAAAACAGTGCCAAACGCCAAACCCCTCCAAAGTTAAGGTGTCAAATGTGAGCTTCAAGAACATTAAGGGCAACTCCGTGGACAATCGTATCGTTATTCTTGAGTGTGGCACTGCGCCCGGCGCATGTAAGGACATCAAGTTTAGCGACATGAGAGTTCTCGTCGTAGGGGATGACCGTTTGGAGACTCAATTTAGATGTAAAAACGTGAAGCCTGTTGTGTCTGGCAAAGTTGATCCTGCTGCTTGTAATACAGGAGCCGTCGCCTGATATTAGTTCATGTACGCCATCTCGACATCCAAGATAGAGAAAGAGATAAAGAAAGATCAAAATTGTTTGTTAAATCACATCAGCAACAGAATATTGCGGCTTTTTGTAATAAATTTTGGCTTTAAATATCGTTTGTTCAGACTAATCATGTACTAGTATTCGTCGGGAACAAAAATTAGCTCAAGGAGTTTGTTTCAATGTGGTGATTATTATCTGGATTTTAATTGCATTTGCGTGTTTATATGAAACTTGAACATTAAATCAAGGTAATATAGCATGAAATATTAGCACAAGCTGATTTGATCCGCTTTTCAGAAATCATTCCAATTCAAATTAAAACCAGAATCACTTGTAATGCAGATACCTTAACTACAATCTAGAACCCCCACAAAATGAAGTTACATAATACTTACATATTTATTTGAGGTACCACCAAACAGGAAGATGCATGAATATGAATGAGCTAGACTTTGGTCATTGTTCTCAACAAAAGGCCAGAAATTCGAGCACCAAAAAGCCACACTCTGCTTAAGCCAAAATCCAAATTAGACAATGATTTTTTGTTGCATTTGCTCCCCACCTTGTCATAGAGTACTGTGCAGTTTGAGCTGCTTATATTTCTGAAGTAACAGAATTTGCCACCATCATATGCGTAGACTTGCTGTTGTTGGCGTTCGCGAATCTCACGGCTTGGAGTTGTTGGGCCGAGTGGATCCACGTCAACACAGGTCGTCCTTCTTGGCGTTTGGTGTGGTTTGTGCGCGGGCGTGTCAGCACGGTCTACCGTGCGTTTGAGGGTAATGTGTTTGGATAAATGGTTAAGTAGTGCGCCTGTTTGAGTTTGACTTCTAACCAAACGATTGTGGCCGAGAGAGGAACTGATCTCGGCCGTTAGGTTCACGGCCTGTGCTACAAGGCCGTTGATGGTGATGCTGATGGTGGTTTTAGGTGGTGCTCCGGCGCACCGCTCGGTGGCGACGGTCGTATGATATATGGGGTGAACGGAAGAGTAACAAAGATGGTGCTCCGGCACCTTGAAAATTAAGGACCGTACGATACATTGATGAATGGATTTTCCTACAAACTTCCACTACTCCTAAGAAAGCAAGTAAATGTATTGAAAGTGCATTACAAGGAAGTTAATGACAAGAAGTAAATGACAGGAAAATATAATTTGCTCCGTGGGAGGCTTGTGTTTGGTGTTGAACCCTTTGAATGTAGTCGGAGCTTGGTATTTATAGGGGGAGCTCTGGAGGGACAATCGAGGCTGAAAATCTGCATGATGGGCCTGATCAGAGCAAGTGGGTAGTCAAATCGGCATTTGGGAGCGTGAAGTATGGTGGTATGACCCCATAAATCCCTGCCACCGCCCTGATCGTGGGTTCTGCATCTTTTGGCCATGGGGACGCATTTAATGCTCTGGATTGGTGGTTGGTGACTTAACCAAGTCATAAGACTTTTATGCCTAATTACTGATTTTGCTCACCATGCCCTGACTTCAATCACTTCCCTTCTTCTCTCGTGCATTAAATATCTTTTTGCGGCTAGTGGGTTTGCTGCAACAGTCAGAGGCGTTACTTCATTAAATGGGGCGTGAGACCCCGATGCCACGTGGCAACGCCACTCGGCCCTCTATTTTGGCCGTCTATTTGGGGCATAATTGCTTCATTCGGCCTTGTCCGACGATGCCGAGGCCGTGAGGGTTTTGCTTTCACATTTTGGTTCCATGAGAAAAAACGAATGACACCCTGCCATTTTTGTCCTTCCTGTGTAGGTGCCAAGGCCGAGAGGAAGTTCCCTCGGTCGGCTTTTGCGGCCGAGATTTATTAGGCACAAACAGCTGTGTGCTCCCCAATCCACTCACAACCAAATTGTTTTTCACAACCATATTGCCCTCAGCACTCTGCAGATTCTGAGAGAGCTGTTTGAGAATCCCAAACCAGACTTCTTCTCAATAAATCCCAAGTCCACACTTGTAATCAATAAATAAGTTCCATTTCCTCGTTTTAAGAAGTCAGTGTACAAATAAAGTGGAAATGTTTTGTGTGATGTCAGTGAGTGAACATAGGAGGATGGCAGCTTAATATGAACTGAGTCATTGAAAATGATCTTCTGGTTCACTATCTGCATATTACCATCTTTCCCCAGGACCATTGACTTACTGTAATAGAAGTCTTGAATTGAACGGGTTGTGATATTCCCATAGGAGGACTTCACCCATCCAGTTGATGACACGGACCTGCTTGTCCTTGTCAAAAATGTGCCATTTAAACCTTTGAAATCTGAAACCAGGGAAACAACGAGGGGCAAGCTACTATGTTTCAAAAGCTTTACTTCAGTTTTTGAGCTCTGTTTGTCCAACCAAAGATGCAAATTTGCATCATACCAAACATTTAAGGCATTTGTAACATTAAACCCAAACTTGTGGCTCTCCCCATCTAATATCTTCCCTAAAAATGGTGTGTAATTTCAAGATCATAAGTCGGAAGATCGTATGAGCCAATTGCAGTAATGGGTCTCCACAAAAGAGGATTGATCCCTCCAGTGAAAATCACAGTACAAGGCCAGACTGCACCAACAACCTCACCATCTAGACTGACCACAACCTCCCTAAAAGGCCCATTTCCAGGTGTACCGCTAAGGTTGTTTGCAGCTATGTACTCATTAGGAAGATTCGAATACCAAACTTCATCATTCTCATGAAATGAAGCATACACCTCCAACACAGCCCTATAATTATTCTGTGGAATCTTGAACTCCTTCAACTCCGTATCAGTTGAATTCTGAACTTCAAACCACAACCCATCATTCAAAGGCAGATTTCTCGAAATGGGTAAAATCAAATCAGCCCAAGAATGGTACCTAGATGCCAAATTATCCAACTTTTGCTCAAAAGAACTCAATTTCTCTTCAGCAGGGTAAAAATGAATGCTATTCACATGATAAATCCCAGTGTAGGTTTTATCTATCAAATTGCCAAGATAAACAGCAAGTGTTTGATTACTCTTAAGCAGTGAATAGTACCTTGTGATGTCCTTCTCGACAGTCCAAACAATCCCATCAGGCCTCGGTTCTGCTGTGCAGCTCCTGAGAATCTCAACCCCACCAAGCCAAACCCCGAAAATGCGGTCAAATTGCCTTCCTCTGCAGGTAGCTTTCCATTCAAGGTCAATTGTGGAGAAAGTTTGAGATGGGCAGTGGGAAGGAGGGGTGTAGTTTGCAAAGGCTGGAGCTTGGCCGTAGGTGTAGGCAAAGTCATGCTGGAGAATGAGCTGGGATCAAGGCTTGGTTTTTGGTACTTCAATGGGTTTGGTTACTTCAAAAAATTAATGAGATCCAACGGCTGGTAGGATTTTAACTCATTCTAGCAATTTTTTATTTTCTTTCAATTTCGGTATTGAGTTTTCTGTGTTCATTGAGAAAAACTAATAATGTCACGTAGAAGTGTTATCAAACATGTCATATAGTTATTAGTTAGGAGGAATAGTAAAATAGTGCTATACTCATTTTCTAAAGTTTTTCTTGTGTTTATGGTATTTTTCTGTATATATAATATATAAAAATGGGGCTATTTTTGCTGTTCCTTTTGCTAGCCCAGCCCAATTCAAACCAGCACGCTAGCAGTTGATGGAGATTTTAGAATAAAAACTCAAGACGCCCAAGCTGAAACTAAAGCTTTTAAATTAGCAAGGATGTCAGCGACATTTGTTCTCCATAACTGGAGCGCAAATACTTATATAGCTGTCTGTAATTGGCAATGGGGGAAGTAGCTCAACTCCTTATAAACCCAGGCTTGGTCCTTAACGTTTCAATGTGGGACAAATACTCTCAACACGGCCCTGTGTGGCTGTTGGGCCCAACACGTGAAGCCCTGCTCTGATACCATGTAAGATTTACTTTCACTCAAGAAAGTAGGTTTGGTTCAATGATCCATCAGTGTGATGGAGAGTTGTATTTATAAACAAATGACAAGAGCCCAGTTACATAGATAAGATAGGACTCCTTGATAAGGCAATCCTTGTATCAGAATTTAAAATAAAAATACAACATACTTTCAAACTTTCAAACGTACAAACAATATCATGAGTTTGAATTCAAATCAGAGGATAGCCTCTGACTAACATCCCCCCGCAAGCTTACAGCACGAGACACAACTGGAAGCTTGGACACCAACAATTTGAAATGAGCAGAGGACAAGCCTTTAGGAAACAAGTTAGCCAACTAGTCTAGAGAACAAATAAAATTAACAGCAAGCTCACCTCGAATGACCTTTTCCCTAACATAATGATAGTCCACCTCAAGATGTTTGGTTCAAGAGTGAAACACATGATTGGAAGCAAGAGCAATCGAGGAGATGTTATCGCACCAAATAGTGGGTCTGGATAAGGGCAACTACAAATCACAAAACAACGAGTGAAGCCATGACAATTCAGCAGCAGTATACGGCAGTTGACGGTACTCAACCTCTGTGCTTGATCGGGATACTGTTCTCTGCTTTTTAGAGCTCCATGATACCAAATTGGCACCAACATAAACACAATATCCACCAGTTGAGTGTCGAGAATTCGGATCACCGGCATAGTTTGCATCCGAGAAAGCATTAACTTGCAAACTGCCGGGCTTGTAAACAATACCATAATCATAAGAGGATTTAAGATAACGCAGGATGCGCTTGACTGCTAGCCAATGAGGAGACTTCGGAGAATGCATAAATTGACAAACTTGGTTTACATCATAAGATAAATCTGGGCGAGTGATTGTTAGATACTACAAGGCGCCCACAATGCTTCTGTAGGTCTCAAGATTAGTATGTGATTCACCAACATAAGCACTCAATTTTTGCCCACTGGAAACTGGTGTAGAAATTGGCTTTGCATCCATAAATTTAGTACGTTGAGGAAGATCAAGAGCGTAGATGCATAGAGTCACCAGCTTAGGTAACTTCAATTCCCAAAAAATAGTGAAGTTTGCCCAAATCTTTGATAGAGAAAAGAGTACTCAAACGACGAATGAGATGAGAAACTTGGACTAGATCATTGCCGGTGAGCAAAATATCATCAACGTAAATAAGTAAAATTAAATGGACACCTTGCTGGTTGTAATCACACTTAGACTCTTGAAAGCCAAGTTTTAAGAGATAATCAGAGAGCGTATCAAACCCAGCCCGTGGTGCTTGCTTCAAACAATATAGACTTCTTTGCAATCGACATACAGGATTAGGAAATTGCGGATCAACAAACCCAGCTGGTTGTTTCATGTAACCTCACTTAAATAACCATGCAAAAATGCATTGTGCACATCAAGTTGTCTGACTGGCCATTTATTAGTGACTGCAAGACTGAGAACTAAGCGGATAGTGCTATGCCTGACCATAGGACTAAATGTCTCACTATAGTCGACTTACTTATGATGAAAACCATTGGCGACAAGTCTTGCTTTATAGCGTTCTATGGACCCATCTGCTCTCCTCTTAATTTTAAAAACACATTTATTTGGCAGCAGGTTCATATTGTACCGAAAAGGAACTAGTTGCCATGTGCCATTGCACTGTAAGGCATTGAATTCATGTGCAATTGCTTGTCTCCGTTTCTCTTGCTTCACAGCCTGGCTAAAACAAGTGGGTTCCAGTAATTTAGTATCAACAATAAAATTCAATGCATATTTAGGATTGGGTTTTTGAACTCCCAACCATGACCTAGTCACAATAGGATGCATGGGAACATTGGACAACCTTGAAACTTCGGTGGAGGATACATCAGGTTCAGCCGGTGCATGATCAATGTGTTGCACTGATTCTTGTTCTGTTGAAGGCAAGGACAAGATAGGCATATGATTTGGAGGAGGTTTGTGAAACAATTTTTCGAATGGTGATAGATTGTGAAGTACTTTTGTAGGTAACCTTTTGATTAGATAGGTAGCTGTTTGACATGCTTCAAACCAATAAGAAGAAGGGATATGAGCATGAGAAAGCATGACAACGGCAGTTTCAACAAGATGGCGATGTTTTTGTTTTGCTAATACATTTTGTTCAAGATGTTTAGGGCATGCCAAACGTTGATGGATACCTTGATTTGCCAAAAAGTTTTGAAACTCAAGTTTGGTATATTCACCTCCTTCATCACATTGAAATGTTTTGATCAAAGCATTTAACATATTCTTAACTTGTTGCTTAAATTTAACAAACAAATCAAAAATCTCGAATTTGTGTTTCATAGTGAATATCCATGTGTAGCGGGAAAAATCATCAACAAAGAGCAAATAATATCGATAACCATTAACTGAAACAATAGGTGAACTCCAAACATTGGAGTGTACAAGCTCCAATGGAGAAGAAGAAACCGAATCTGATTTTGAAAAAGGTAATTTTGTGCTTTTACCTAAATGACAAGAATAACAAAATCCTACGTCAAAAGAGTAGGTAATCGACACTTTTTTATTAGAAACCAAATTCTTCATTAATGGACTAGCTGGATGGCCAAGATGAGAGTGCCATTTTTGAATTGTAACACGAGTTCCTACAAAAAGCTTGAAAATGTTGATTGGAAAATCTACCGCCAGAATGAAATGGATACAATCCATTCTCACATCTCCCTTAGAAAAGCGTCTTCTATGTCTTGAGGTCCTTAACAAAAAAGGAATCAGGAAAAATTAGGATATAGCAATTGTTGTCGGAAGTGAAACGATGGACAGAAATTAAATTGGTGGAAGCAGAGGGACAATGTAAGACATCATTTAGGTGTAGGGAACAAGAATTAGTGTTAATAGTGCTTGATCCAAATGAGAAATGGATAGTCCGGAATCATTACCTACACCTCCAACATTGTCATTACCAGTATATTCCTTAGGATTGACAAGATTATGAAGTTCAGAAGTAACATGAGCATTTGCACCGATATCAAGAAGCCATGTGCCATTATTCTGTCGAGTCATGGTAGTAGGAAAGGTGGCCACGGCAGTAAGATGTTTTGCTGGAATTCTACCTTCATACGCCAGGTTCATCCTTTGATAACAGTCCAAAGCCAAATGACCCGGCTTGCCACAGATTTGATACACTAACCGTGTGTTCATAGAGGAAGATGCTTCACCAACTTTCTAATAGCTTCGCTGGTTGGTAAAGGATCCACGAGCAGTACCACCTTGTGAATTTGGAACAGTCCCATGATCATATAAATTGAAAGAGCTTTTGTTATTGGAGTGATGACCCCAATTGGACACTTCAAGTTCAAAGGCAGAAAAATATGTTATGACACGTCAATGAAGAAGATGGTGTCTATTATTAGTACATGGTAAATTTTATTTGGTGAAGATGGCTGAACCATAGGTGTTCCATTGTTTAATCTTAATGCTTGATAGATTGTGCAGCTAAAGTTTGTGAGTGTGCACAGGTTGAAATCAATATTCCAACAATTTTATGCTGCATGATCTGCTGGACGGCTAAAATTGAAGTTCCGCATCAAATTGGGAGAAAAACGACGTACATACATGATAGTAATGCATTGTCTGCATTATGAGTAAAAAATTAAGGATAAAAATAATCTTGTCAGTTGTATATGTTCCTACAAAGTTCCAATGTCTCTAGAAATTAGAGTACACAAGCCCATCTAAATATGTACATTGAAGACAACACGTAGTAGGGTTTCAATGTGCGAAAGGTTAGGGAGAGAAACCTATTTCTTCTACAAGAACGACTCACCTACAATCACCCAATACACATATATTGATTTTTATTGTGTTTGGTATCATGAGTCAAAGTATGGCTTATACAATTCTTAGGCAGTTCAAGTCCAGAGGGGTGTTTCAGAGAAGGGTGATCATAGATAGTAATGCATTTACATAGATACGCAGAAAAGAAACCACGATGTATTTGCCAAATTTGTGTACATATATTGTGTAAATATTGATCAATATTTAACACGAAGAGATTTGCCTTTTAAGATGAAAATATTGTTGAGGATTGAGAATTAAATTTTGTTTTGTGTTAAAAGCTATAAAAATAAGACGGCGGTTTACAGAAAGCTGGGCCCTCTCCTTCCTCTTGTTCTCAAGCTCCTGCACAGCCACAGATGAATATCTAATAATTTCAGAAAATCAAAATCAACAAAGTATGAAAAGCTCACTCCTCGATTCCCATTTTCATCAAAATCAACTGTTTCTTCAAAACTCCTGTGTAGCAAGGGTGGAACCAGACTTAGAACCTGTTGTGGGTTGTGCCCTTGTATGCCTTCAAACGGGCAAGTGCGGCTGCAAACCCATGCAGGTTCTAAGGCTGGTTCCACCCTTGCTACACAGGAGGAATGATTCTGCAAACCCATGGGAAGTGAGGAATCATTATGCAAACCCATTTGCTTTCAGAAAGACAATTTCTTGTGAGGGTTAAAAAACGCGTGAAAAAATGCTATTTAAACAAAATAACCGTAAATATCCACGTCGGTTATAATATAAATACCGACGTCATATTTGAATAATCAACATCATAACTACATCGGAAATCCAAAAGTCATTTGGCGCGTATTAAAAAGATAACTACATCGGAAATCCAAAAGTCATTTGGCGAGTATTAAAAAGAGAACGACGTCGTTTTATTAAAATACCACATCGTTTTATCAGAACCCAAAGTAACCACGTCGGTTTATTAAAATACACAATCGTTGAATTTATAAGTACAACGTCAGTTTAGAGAAAAAAAGCGCCGTCATAACCACGTCGGAAATCCAAAAGTCATTTGGCGCGTATTAAAAAGAGAACGACGTCGTTTTTAGAACCGCAAAGTAACCACGTCGGTTTATTAAAATACACAGTCGTTGAAATTACAAGTACAACGTCAGTTTAGAGAAAAAAAGCGCCGTCATAACCACATCGGAATTCCAAAAGTCTTTCGGCACTTGTGATAACCACGTCATTTATGAATTATCTACCGTCGTTATAAATAAATAATACGGCGGTTTTTCAATAACAACGTCATTGTATTGAACTCTGGGAAAATATATAAACTTTTCGTCACCTGACCTAATATTTTACGGTTTTCTCTTCCCGATAAAGTATCGTAGTTTCCCTCTCATTTCCCAAGTTTGATTGATGACTTTACTTCAGCTGGTTCTTTTACAGCTTGGTCCCAAAAGCAAATGCCTTTTAATTTGATCAAGACACCCAAGGATAAAAATCCTTCTCCAAGTATGAATTACCCTCCTTATCGCATTGGAACCCCTTGAGGATCCAAGAAAGCTGTAAGCCCCTTGTCCACAGGGACGGACCCATTCCCAGGCTAACCTGGGCTATAGCCCAGGTGTCTTGATTTGTTCTAGCCTATGGTAATACTCCCAGCCCACCCAAGCAAACCCCACAAACCCTTAGCTAATGCACGCAGAGAAAAAACAAATTGAAGAAAGAGCCAATCATCTCTCCTGTTACATGCCCTTCAATGCTTAATTAAAGCAAACCAAATTAATCTTCTTTTATTGTCTTAATTTGTTGATGTTGGAATTTGGGACTTTTTAGAGTTTATGAAGTATCAATTAGGGATTTACAATTTTTATTTAAAAAAATTCTATGTAATTTTTTTTTTGGCTTGGCCAAAACATTTGATTGTACAGGTTTTGTAATTAAAAATATACAAGTGAAAGTAGGTCAGCCCCTTATAGTCCCCTAAAATTCCAATATATTTGTAATTATAATCATTCATGTTTTACGCCATAAACCCTTAATCCTAATAATTTCTACATTTTTGGAAAGAAAAAAATAGCTTCTACATTAGTAATTGTTTAATTAGTATGAGTTTATTCCTTTTGTTGGTTAGTGTGAGTTTTTGTTTTGGTTAATTAATATAGGTTTTGTGTTTTTTTAAAAATTGGAAATCTATACACGTCGATTCCATTGATTATGTTCCTCCCTTCATGGCTTGTACGTAAGGTAAATCTAGCCCACCCTAATTTGAAATCCTGGGTCCGTCCCTGCTTGTCCATACAGGATTAGGCAACATAAATTTCCTTTAAAAGGACATGTGCACCGCAACTTTAAATCACCGGCAAACAAAGCAATAGCTTTTGATATTTTTTTTGTTTGCTTTTCTAGACCAGCCCATACACCTTCACAGGCTGCCTGCTGCATCATCAAAAGAAGAAACAGATTGTTTCTTCCCCTCCTGAGGTTTCACGTGGCTGACTTCTCTCTTGTGCAGATTAAGGAGGTGCCTTGCCGTGGGCCACATTGAGAGCTTTTGAGAGCAATTTGTCTTCTTGCTTCAGGAACCAAAGACAAATCTAGGTTGAGTATTTGCTTTGCCTATTTTTCTTTTCTTTTTTGCTTACTGTAGCAGTCCTTTCCCTATTGCCAATCTCCTTTTCTTTACTCATTTTTTAGTCAAAGTAGACCAAGACAAACATCCAAGAGAAGGAGGGCTGTGCGACATAGGCCCCTTTTTTTTGGCTGCCTTCTTTTTGTTTTATCTCTCTACTACTATACACCAAAGCACACCCACCACTTTTATTTTGCTCCATTCTCTCTCTCTCTCCGCTGGCTTTCTTCCTATTTATCTTTTTATTTTTTGTTGACTTGATGGCAGCAAGTACTCCTAGGGAGGCAATTGAACTGCCGTGAGGGCTCTTTTGGTTTTAGATGCTTCATACAGAGGCTAGTAATTACATGCTTTCCTTCTTTGATTTTGATTCCATGGTGGGTTCACCACCATGTCCATGATTTGAGGGGTCCTCTGTTCTTGGAAGCATTTATTCGGAGTTGCCTATTGGAATAGACTATGCCATAAAATTTGATGATTGAAATCATCATGGAAGACAATCTTCCCTGTTGGTTGTGGACTAGATGTTTTGAAAACATCATTGGAATTATTTGAGCGGAGCCAAGCCTTGGAGAGATTCCTGACTTTGTTTATAATGATAGAAATCATCATAGCCAAGAATCTCTATGGACTGATCAAAAGCTGGGTGCAGATTGTATCCTTGGAAATAATTGAGCGGAGCCATGCCTTGAGAGATCTCTGACTTTTTTTATGATGATAGAAATCATCATAGCCAGGAACATCGAAACCTGGAGTTGTGAGCAAACAAGAAAACTACGCCATAGAACTAAGATTCACTACTACAAAAATGGAAAAAGACGACCAGAAAAAGACGACGGTATAAGATAAAACCGTCGTTGTATTTAAACAGAAGACGGTATAAAAAAAACCCGTCGTGGATAAGTTCCTTTTTGTTGAATATTTTTAAAAGACGACGCATACAAATAAAAAAGCGTCGTTTTTAAAAAAGGATTTCTTCAGGGATAAAATCTGACCAAAAAACAACGACAGCAGGTATGAATCCACCGACGTAGAAAATAAAGACGACAGTTCACCAAAAAACCTGCCGTGTTAACTCCTAACTAAACACGACCAACTGTTCTTAATCCGCGTCGTATAATATAATGGAATCCACGTCTGTATACTACGACTGTGCATTCTCTGTAAACCGCCGACTTATTATTTTGGAGTATACTACGACGGTACCTACAACACTACTGTCGTTTTTATTTACCACGTCCTAAGTTCAAATTACCGTCGTATTTTTTCAATTTATACGTCTGCCTTCTCTGTAAACCGCCGTCTTATTTTTATAGCTTTTAACACAAAACAAAATTTAATTCTCAATCCTCAACAATATTTTCATCTTAAAAGGCAATCTCTTCGTGTTAAATATTGATCAATATTTACACAATATATGTACACAAATTTGGCAAATACATCGTGGTTTCTTTTCTGCCTTCACCCTCAGCTTGTTCAACTGTTTCTTCCTCTCATATGCAAGCTGGGCCCTCTCCTTCCTCTTGTTCTCAAGCTCCTGCACAGCCACAGATGAATATCTAATAATTTCAGAAAATCAAAATCAACAAAGTATGAAAAGCTCACTCCTCGATTCCCATTTTCATCAAAATCAACTGTTTCTTCAAAACTCCTGTGTAGCAAGGGTGGAACCAGACTTAGAACCTGTTGTGGGTTGTGCCCTCGTATGCCTTCAAACGGGCAAGTGCGGCTGCAAACCCATGCAGGTTCTAAGGCTGGTTCCACCCTTGCTACACAGGAGGAATGATTCTGCAAACCCATGGGAAGTGAGGAATCATTCTGCAAACCCATTTGCTTTCAGAAAGACAATTTCTTGTGAGGGTTAAAAAACGCGTGAAAAAATGCTATTTAAACAAAATAACCGTAAATATCCACGTCGGTTATAATATAAATACCGACGTCATATTTGAATAATCATTTGGCGCGTATTAAAAAGATAAGTACATCGGAAATCCAAAAGTCATTTGGCGAGTATTAAAAAGAGAACGACATCGTTTTATTAAAATACCACATCGTTTTATCAGAACCCAAAGTAACCACGTCGGTTTATTAAAATACACAGTCGTTGAATTTATAAGTACAACGTCAGTTTAGAGAAAAAAAGCGCCGTCATAACCACGTCGGAAATCCAAAAGTCATTTGGCGCGTATTAAAAAGAGAACGACGTCGTTTTCAGAACCGCAAAGTAACCACGTCGGTTTATTAAAATACACAGTCGTTGAAATTACAAGTACAACGTCAGTTTAGAGAAAAAAAGCACCGTCATAACCACATCGGAATTCCAAAAGTCTTTCGGCACTTGTGATAACCACGTCATTTATGAATTATCTACCGTTGTTATAAATAAATAATACGGCGGTTTTTCAATAACAACGTCGTTGTATTGAACTCTGGGAAAATATATAAACTTTTCGTCACCTGACTTAATATTTTACGGTTTTCTCTTCCCGATAAAGTATCGTAGTTTCCCTCTCATTTCCCAAATCACCATTTTCGTCACCTGACCTAGCATCATCGTCTGAATCATCGTCTTCATCGTCCAAATCACCATTTTGGTCTTTGTCTTCGTCGGAAGGAAACATTTCTTTGCACGCCGGTGTTATTCAAGGTTTTTTCTCACTCTCTTCCCTTTTTTTACTTTTCATTTGCATGCCGTAGTTGTCTGGAAACAAGATTCTGTCAAATTGAAGAAATCTTTCACTGGTTTTGATTAAATACATAAGTAGATACTCTCACGACGCCAAAAGACGACAGTTCTGTCTTGTTTTCGACGATGGAATGGACACACCACGACGGCCGTAATGCAAACTGCACGACGGTGGCTAAAAACCGTCATGGTGTGACAATTAATACGTCGGAAACAAGATAAAACCGTCGTCTAGTGAGAGAAGAACAATCGTTTTGTAATTTTAAACCACGTCGGTTATTGTTAATAACCGACGTAGTTTATGCACATTTACGTCATGAAATATATAAAACCGTCGTCTTATTTTCATTCATGATCTAAGAGATTGTTTAACAGGACGTCACTTTTTTAGTGTTATCGTCGTTGTTTTATATTATTACGTCGTTTCTTTTTAATAACCGACGTTGTTTTTCTGGCAGATTAATCAAAAATGGTTTCGAAATCTCAAAACAAGGAAGCTGAAGCGTCAAAGGCCACAGCAGGTTCAATGGCACAAGGGGATGAACCCAAAACAGGTTCAGTGGAACTTGAAAAATCAACTCAAAGCAAACCCTCGAAGAGGATGAGATTTTCCTCAACCTTAGAGAAAGACTCGAGCACAGCCACATTTGTTGAGGAGCCAAAATCTGGCCGCGTGTTGTGTCAGATTCACTGCACCAAAAATAGATTCAGCTGCATCCTCAACTTGTGATACTCGCAAGTGCACGAGCCGTTCGGTAGTATAGCATATGTAAGTGCGAGGTCGATCCCACGAGGATTGGTGATTGAATGATCCAATTCGTTTCCCTACAAAAACAGAAATGGAAAAGAAAATAAATAAAACAAGAAAAAGGAAATAACTCAAGCAAATAAGTTCCCAAGTTCAATTAGATTAACGGATTGATTCTAGCTAAAGTATGATTAGGCCATGGTGTCTGGTTCTAACCTTGTGTTCCTAATTCCCTAATTTGATCATTTGTTGTCTAACCTAAAACTAAGCATTAGGAACCCATTAAGCATAGAAGAACAATTTAAACAACCAAGCATGTATCTAATCCCTGTTGTCGAATGTCCATACATACTCTTCCTATTCATAGTTCAATTCGAATTAAAGCATGGTGTCTACTCTTAATTCAAACCAAGATAGCTAACATGCAAGCCTAAATGGTGATCAATCATTCACACTAGCATACTAACTTATAAGCATAATGAATAAGAACAAAAACCATAATTGAAACTTGGAAACTAATTAAACTTGAATACTTAAGAAAGAATGTACATTACAAATAAAATTAAAGAAGAACTTGAAAACTTGAAGAAAAATTCAGTAAACTCATTTTATTACAACAATTGAAAACTTGAAAGGAAACTAAAAGAATTTGAGGGAGAGAAGGGAAGGGAGCTCTAGAGAAGTGTTTGAGAGCTTCCCCCCTTGGGGTGTGATTTATGAAGCTTGAAGGCTTCTCTATTTATAGGCCTAAGAGGGAGGAACATCATGATGGATTCCCACACCATCCTTCATCTTTTGCTGCTGCACAAGCTTTCTTCACATGGGTTCAAAGGTGATCAGTTTTGCTGCCAACCCATGTGGTTGCCTTTTGGTTGCTGGAAAAACGAGTTTTCTGAACCTGTTTTGGTGTAGGAAGGCCATAGGTCTCAAAACGTATCCAATGGGGCTGAAATTTGGATATGTTATACTAGACACCCATTGGAACAACTTCTATGAAGAAAGTATTCCTATCGAAGCAGTAGAAGTGTGCGTTTTGGACCTTGAAAGTTGGCTGCCGAACAGAGACTGGAATTGACTTCATTTCATTTCTTTTCTTTCTTTTTGCTTTACATGCATGCACATGCTTCTCTTTAATAGCTCAAAAGCTGATCTCCAGCTCCAAAGTGATCTGCCAATTCAATTCCCATGTTCAAAGGCTGAAGCAAAGATGCCTCTCATCATTTCTTCATTCTTCTCTCTCTCCTTTCTCTTTGCTTCACATGCACATGCTTTCTTTAATAGCTCCAACATGTACCAACTTGCTCCTTCTGAATTTGATAGCTGGAAAGCCTCCCAACTTCACTCATTATGTTGGGTACAAAGTCAGTTGCAGCTGGGGTGAGGCACATGGCTAAAAGGAGGCACATGGCTCCAAGCTGGCAGCTGCAAATCCTGCTGAGCAAGGTTGGGTGTTGGACGGGCTGAGCTCTCCACAAATGTCCAATTGGGCTTAAATTTGGATATGTTGTAGTAGACACCCATTGGAACAAGTTTCATGAAGATCTTCACCTCATTCGAGCCCCATAGCATGCTGATCCAAGGCCAAGAAGTTGACCTACGAAATTGGGCTGGAAAGGGGTTGAAGCCAAAATGTGTTTGTCTTTAAGCTCATATTCCTCATATGCCATCAGCCCATAACATGCATGGATTGCATCAAATGTTATCTCTTGCTATCTTAACCTACAAAACACACAAACGGAGGTAAGTGACTCAAAAATAAAGAGAAACTAAGCAAAATCACTAAGTAAAGAAGGCATGCAAGTGCATGAAATTATGGACTTATCAAAACAGAAAATGAATTAAAAGCACAAGTTTAACTCAATAACATAACCAAATCATAAGCTAGAAGGGTACAAAATGATATACAATTATGAACCGATCAAATACCCCCAAACCTAGATTTTGCTAGTCCTCGAGCAAAACAACACAAAACAAAGTTAAAAGCAAAACAAGAAGTTAACTAGACCACTTTCGTAGGTAACTCGATTGCATTGAGCGTATGCAACAAGCCTTTAAACCTCTAGGCATCCCTAGTAGGAGGAGTTGTGTCTCCTGAGGGTTTAACAGAAACGATACCCACAAACGTTTTACTAACTCTACAAAACAAAGTGGTTAGAAAACTTATTAGATTTGTTAGTCTTTAAGCAAAATAAAAGAAACACAAAAACCAAAATAAAAATAATTAAAAAAAACAAAACCAAAATAAAAATAAAAATAAATAAATAAAAACTCAAAACAATCATTCCGAACATTTTCTGAAGAGAAATGACTCATGCACATGACTCAAAAGTTTTAACAATAAAAACTCAATTTTAGATATTATTGACAAGGCGGCAAAGTTCAAAACACAACATGCTCAAAGTGTAGTAGTGTGATAGCCAAATGCAACAAATTCCCCAATCTTAGTTTTCACACAATTTTAAAAATTATACCAAGCACAAATGCAACTTCAAATCTCACCAAAGTTGTCCTCTCACAAATGAATCACTCAGAAGAGGGCTACAATGCAACACTCAGTTATAAACATGAGATTAGAGTTAAATCATAAGGGACTTAACTCAAAATAGGAAGATGAAGAACTTGCATTAATATGATCTCAAGAAGGATGCCAAACTCTTAAAAGTAAGAAAATGCATGCAATTCAACCATATGACATTTAAGATCAATTTAGGTCTTTATTATAGGTTGTAATGGGGCCAAGGGTGTAAGGTGAGTGAGAAATGAAAGGTATGGATAATACAAAGTCCAAGGAACTCAAAATGTAAGAGCATAAAATAATTGTTTACAAGACTTCGAATCATCACGATTAGATTTTTTTCTTTTACATGATCAAAACTCCTTATACCTTCATTTACAAAGGTTCACATTCCTTTCCAAACACCAATGAAACCCAAAAATGAAATTTCATTCAACTACCATTTAATCACAACTTTTCTCTTTTCTTTCACCAATTGAGTGAAGTTCTCTTTTTCTTTTTTTTCTTTTTTTTTTTTTCTTTTTTTTTTTTTTTTTCGAAATGTAATATCCCTTCCCAAACTTAGCATGAAAAACACATCTAAATTAAAGCTCATGAGTTCCTTAGAAAGGTAAATTCTTGTTTTTCGGGCTAAAGCTAGGAATTGCAATTGGTAAAATGAAAGAAAAGGTTTACATGTAGGCTCAAAATGGTTAACAATGGAAAATCATGCTTAAGCATGCATAAGGTTAGCTTGAAAGGCACAAACGATCCAAAGAGGGCCTTAATATCATTTCTTAAATGTCATGAAATCAAATTGCATAAGAATGAATGACTTTTAAGTGTTCAACCAAATCAATGAATAATGAGATCAAACAACAACTTTGATGACAAGAAAATAAGAGTATGTGTATAACACTCATGAAATGAAGCATAAGGCTCAAAAGCTCACATTATATGGTTATATAAGTCTAATTTATGCTTGATACAATTCTTTGGGTCATGCAAATCCTTTAATTGGAAAATTAAGAAACAAATGGCAAGTGCAAAGAAGGTTTCAAACATATCATGCTAGAACAATGCCAAATTAAATTTTTTTTTTTTTTTTTTTTTAACAATAAAAATTTACAAGGAAAAAAATAAATAATAAATAAATAAAATTCAATTTTCATTTAAGTCATGCAAACATTTATCACAATCTCATCAAATGTGTTCGGAAAGTGAATAAAATCAAAATCAAAATAAAATAAAATAAAAATAAAAATAAAAATAAAAGCAAGACTTAAACAAAATAAAATAAAAATAAAAATAAAAACAAGCAAGAAATTAATTAAAAAATTTAAGAAAAACTAAATTTACTTGGTAAACTCCAATACCCCCAAACCTAGAAACGAACATTGTCCTCAATGTTTAAAAATTAGGAACAAGCAATGTCATAACAAGAAATGAAAGGTACTAAAGTAAATATAAAATCACAAAACACACAAGAATTAAAATACAAAAATAAAATAATTACAAAATAAAAATTACAAAACAAACAAACAAATAAAAAAAAAATGAAATAGTAAAACACTCGAAACAGAAAACCCTAAACAAATAGTCTTACGCAAACCAAAACCCAAATGATTGAAAACCCAACCCAAAAGAAGTCAACACACTTTGAAACTTAAACAAAGATGAAACCCTACCCACAAAGAAATCCGAAGCCCACACGTTTGTTTTTTTTATTTTTCATTTTTTAGTTTAATGAAACGTGAATTGGGAGTGCGAATGCGGGATTTATGAAAAGAAAGAGTGTGGTCCCTGCTGCCTCGGTTCCTAGGAAGTGACAGGCAAAAAGAGTGAGGGACGTGTCGGCGTGCAGAGGCAGCTTTCACATCCCCCAAACCTGAATTATTGGCCTATTGGGTGAAGCGGGATGACTTTTTCACTTTGAAGGTGGTGAAAGGTGAAAATACAATTAAGGGGGGTTGGGAAACGGGTGGCCGTAAGGGCCGCACAGAACTCAGAACCGCAACGGCTAGGGTTTAGCAGACTAAGTCTATAAAAGGTAAAATGAAAGGGTAAAACAAAACACAAACTCAGAAACACACAAAAGAGAAAAGAAGGAAAGAAGAAAAACGAGTGAGAAATCAAATGGCCTCTAACTACCCATTTTCGTTGGATCTCAACCTAGCTCCACCGACTCAGACACGGGGCCAAGCAGCGGCACCAGTATGGATGCCCTACTTTGCCTCCGCAAGGGGGCCTGTGACAGTAGCTGACTCAATACTCCTGGACAACGATGTTGCCATTGGAGTGGGCAGAAATTTAGTGACTCCTAAAGATATACGTGTGTTTGGCACAAGGGATGATAATCGGGTTGCGAGTGACGCCATGGCACTGAGCGTGCAGAGTACAGCATGTGTCGCAAGTTTGGGTCATCGCCTACTTGCGAAGTCCCATGAGATAGAGGTGCTGAAAGGTCAGTTGGCGGCGGAGCGAAGTATGGTTGAAGAGTGCCAGACTGCTATAAAAAGCTTGAAAAGGGAGAGGTCAAGGATAGTGGAGGTGAATCGACACCAGCTAGAAGTACTACGGGACGAGAATAAAAACCTATCAAAGATGGTAGAGTTGTATTCTCGCGACATGCGAAAGCAGTTGGAGGACCTAGACCGACCGGGTAAACGCAAGCAAGTAGATCGCGAGAGTAATTACGCTCAAGCTAAGATTGCGATCTTTGGGAGCTCAAGTGGTGAGCCCCAAGAGGTTGTGCATGAAGCCCAGGAAGAGGACAGTCAAAGGGCCAAACTCAAAGCTCCAATGGTCGAGACACCGAGAACTGTGAAGAAATGATTTCTACTGCATTATTGTTGTTTTTAAGTTATTTTATTTTTTGTTGTTTTTGTTTTTGGTTATTTTATTTCAGAAATAAAAGAGTAAATTTGCAGAAGGAAAAAGAAAACGGAAAAGAAAGCACACTTCCCAAACTTAAATCAAACGAAGACGACAAACGGAAATGGAAGCACAGTTCCCTAACTAAAATAAAATAAAGATGATAGCCGAAAGGGAAAAGCAGAAACACAAAGCTCTAGAAAATGAAAGTAACGGGCAAAAATATTAAACACCAGAAAACACGGAAAAAGAAAAGTAAAGTGAAAGTAAAGGTGCTCCCCCTTGAAGCGATTAGGTCGAGCGTGCCCGGGAAATCCGAAAGGGTGTTGGCTCTCTCTCATCAGCATATGTCTATTTAAACCACGCCTCCGCAAGCGGATGATACCCAGCATTTCTTCCTGCAAACTCAAAGAAAAACATCAAAAAATCCAGAAACAAAAAAAATATGGCATCCTCATGCACTCACCTTGATGATCTCAACCTTGAGCTCTCACTTGCACCACCGAATGCCCAGACAAGGGCTCCTCCAACCCCTGTCTTCCCAAACTCTACATATCATCACGGCACGGCCTCAAACTTTGCTGAGGCAATACCGATCTGTGCTGAGGCAAGGCCGAATAGAGCTGAGGCAAGGCCGAACAGAGCAGTGCTGCTGGGAGGTATGATTGGCAGCAAGCTCACACCGGCAGATCATTGGCGTATAGCACACAGGTTTGACAAGGAGGCAGTGGACGAGTCCCACACTTATACCGCGCTCCAAGCGGTCTCGGCCACAAATCTGGGCTTGCGCCTACTAGCAAGAACACGAGAGTGTGGAGCACTGAACGAGGAGGTGGCTTCCTTGAAGGCTATGGTGGCGGACTTGCAGAAGCGGCTTTACTGTGCCAATCAGTATGTGGAAGAACTGCAGAGAAAGAATGAGGACCATGTAGAGCTGCTGCAGATTCTACAAGTGCGAGACAATAGAGGCAAGCCATGATGATGATGAAGATGAAGAAGAAGATGAAGAAGAAGAAGAAGAAGAAGAAGTTTTTTTTAATTTTTTTTAATTTTTTAAATTTGCTTGAATGTTTTTTTTTTTAATTTTTATTTTTTATTTTAAAGTGAAATAAAAATGTGTTTTTAACACTCAGAAATAAACTAACAACCATAACACGTAAATAAATACATAAACTAACTTAACAAAACAAAAACAAAGATTCAACAGAAAAGAAAACAAAGAAAATAATAAATAAATAAATAAATAAATAAAAACTTAATTTAAAAACACACGGATATACAAGCAACTCACGGATGACCAGTTAAGGGCCTCAGAAAACACAGCCAGGGGATCCGGGAAGGTTGGAGGGGTCACAATGGTCCCGCTTAAAACCCAAACTTCTTAGACACCGAAGGTGTCGCCTAAAGAACTCCTAGACACTGTATTGACGGAAGTGCTTACTGGAGTTACCAAAAGTTAGCTCATATGAAAAATAATTTTTTTTTAATAAATTTTTTAAAGATATTCTCGTAAGAAAAATAAACAAAAACAAATTAAGATAATAATAAACAACAAACCATAAACGAAAATGAACTAAGTACTCTAAACAAACTCAAACAAACGAAATAAATTGTTGTGCTAAAAGAAACAAACCAAGAAACCAAAGAAAAACACAAACAGCACTTTCTATCACCTATTTATCACCATTTGGACAGATTCGTTTCTATGTTTTTCAGCTTCAACCACTGTTCAGTTTTTAGCCTATAACTTTCAAACCGTAAGTCAAAATTTCACGTTCTTTATATGGTTGGATTCAGCACAGAAAAACAAAGAACTCAACGCGGACCAAAAGGTAAAAACAATGACGGAAATAAACAAAATTCAGATAAGATAAAGGATTGAAATGCTCCCCCTTGAAGCGATTAGGTCGAGCATGGATGCACTTGGAGGTCGCAACTTCTCCCATTGCTCCACACCTCCCATTCTTATGATTGAGGTTGCCATCTCTCTCCATTTTTATTAAGCTATCATAAATTGCTAAAACCAACACACAAACTTGAAATGGAATTGAAAGGATTAGGAATGAACAATAGAGAACTAAGTAGACTTTAAACATCATAAATAAAAAGAAAAATCAACACACATCCAATTCCATGCTTCAAAGCAACAAGCACCAATGGGTTGTGTAAGCTGGGACTTAAACCCAGTTCTCTTGCTTGTTGGGCAATTGTCCTTTTCTGTTGGACTACAAACACAACTTGTCCATTAACGTCATTAACTTTAAAACAAGAAATTGTCTAGAAAAACATGAAAAATGAGAAATAAAAATAAAACAAGTAGGGAAAAGAAATAGAACCAAACTATGTTGCCAATCCCCGGCAACGGCGCCAAAAACTTGTTGTGTCAGATTCACTGCACCAAAAATAGATTCAGCTGCATCCTCAACTTGTGATACTCGCAAGTGCACGAGCCGTTCGGTAGTATAGCATATGTAAGTGCGAGGTCGATCCCACGAGGATTGGTGATTGAATGATCCAATTCGTTTCCCTACAAAAACAGAAATGGAAAAGAAAATAAATAAAACAAGAAAAAGGAAATAACTCAAGCAAATAAGTTCCCAAGTTCAATTAGATTAACGGATTGATTCTAGCTAAAGTATGATTAGGCCATGGTGTCTGGTTCTAACCTTGTGTTCCTAATTCCCTAATTTGATCATTTGTTGTCTAACCTAAAACTAAGCATTAGGAACCCATTAAGCATAGAAGAACAATTTAAACAACCAAGCATGTATCTAATCCCTGTTGTCGAATGTCCATACATACTCTTCCTATTCATAGTTCAATTCGAATTAAAGCATGGTGTCTACTCTTAATTCAAACCAAGATAGCTAACATGCAAGCCTAAATGGTGATCAATCATTCACACTAGCATACTAACTTATAAGCATAATGAATAAGAACAAAAACCATAATTGAAACTTGGAAACTAATTAAACTTGAATACTTAAGAAAGAATGTACATTACAAATAAAATTAAAGAAGAACTTGAAAACTTGAAGAAAAATTCAGTAAACTCATTTTATTACAACAATTGAAAACTTGAAAGGAAACTAAAAGAATTTGAGGGAGAGAAGGGAAGGGAGCTCTAGAGAAGTGTTTGAGAGCTCCCCCCCTTGGGGTGTGATTTATGAAGCTTGAAGGCTTCTCTATTTATAGGCCTAAGAGGGAGGAACATCATGATGGATTCCCACACCATCCTTCATCTTTTGCTGCTGCACAAGCTTTCTTCACATGGGTTCAAAGGTGATCAGTTTTGCTGCCAACCCATGTGGTTGCCTTTGCTGCCAACCCATGTGGTTGCCTTTTGGTTGCTGGAAAAACGAGTTTTCTGAACCTGTTTTGGTGTAGGAAGGCCATAGGTCTCAAAACGTATCCAATGGGGCTGAAATTTGGATATGTTATACTAGACACCCATTGGAACAACTTCTATGAAGAAAGTATTCCTATCGAAGCAGTAGAAGTGTGCGTTTTGGACCTTGAAAGTTGGCTGCCGAACAGAGACTGGAATTGACTTCATTTCATTTCTTTTCTTTCTTTTTGCTTTACATGCATGCACATGCTTCTCTTTAATAGCTCAAAAGCTGATCTCCAGCTCCAAAGTGATCTGCCAATTCAATTCCCATGTTCAAAGGCTGAAGCAAAGATGCCTCTCATCATTTCTTCATTCTTCTCTCTCTCCTTTCTCTTTGCTTCACATGCACATGCTTTCTTTAATAGCTCCAACATGTACCAACTTGCTCCTTCTGAATTTGATAGCTGGAAAGCCTCCCAACTTCACTCATTATGTTGGGTACAAAGTCAGTTGCAGCTGGGGTGAGGCACATGGCTAAAAGGAGGCACATGGCTCCAAGCTGGCAGCTGCAAATCCTGCTGAGCAAGGTTGGGTGTTGGACGGGCTGAGCTCTCCACAAATGTCCAATTGGGCTTAAATTTGGATATGTTGTAGTAGACACCCATTGGAACAAGTTTCATGAAGATCTTCACCTCATTCGAGCCCCATAGCATGCTGATCCAAGGCCAAGAAGTTGACCTACGAAATTGGGCTGGAAAGGGGTTGAAGCCAAAATGTGTTTGTCTTTAAGCTCATATTCCTCATATGCCATCAGCCCATAACATGCATGGATTGCATCAAATGTTATCTCTTGCTATCTTAACCTACAAAACACACAAACGGAGGTAAGTGACTCAAAAATAAAGAGAAACTAAGCAAAATCACTAAGTAAAGAAGGCATGCAAGTGCATGAAATTATGGACTTATCAAAACAGAAAATGAATTAAAAGCACAAGTTTAACTCAATAACATAACCAAATCATAAGCTAGAAGGGTACAAAATGATATACAATTATGAACCGATCACCGCGGTATCAGCACAATGAGCCGTGTTGTGAAGAGGAAAATTGAGAAGGTTAAGCCTGTGGTTGAGTTCAATAAAGATGGCAAACCACATGGCAAGGCTGTTGTTGAGATGCAGTCTTTCATTGGTGTTTTGGCACGCACCAGAGTCCCTCTTGTGGACAAGAAATGGAAACAATTACCCAAGGACGTGAAGGAGCAGATTTGGGAAGCTGTTCAAATGTCCTATGTTATTGGGGATAGTTACAAGAACTTGGTCTTGCAGTCTGCCGCCAAAAAATGGAAGGATTTCAAGTATAACTTAACTAGGCAGTATATCCTTCCTTACGCACATGACAGGGAGAGGTTAAGAGAAACCCATGCGCTTTATAAGTTCATAGAGAAATCGCAATGGGATGCCTTCGTAGCTTCAAGGTTAACCCCAGATTTTGAGGCTAAGCATACTGAGCAGAAGGAGAGGAGGGAGAAATTGGAGTACAACCATAGGTTGTCTAGAAAAGGGTATGTTGGTTTGACGGACCAATTGGTAGAAACCATGCCCGAAGGTCAAGAAATCGATCGAGCTATTCTGTGGAAGAAAGCAAGAGAAGATAAATCAAGAAACATCCCTGATCCAAAGGCTGCAGAGAAGGCAAAACTAATCGTAAGTCTCACTAACTCTGTTCTAAATTTGAAAAACAGAGTGTTTTATTTTGGTATAGACGTCGTTTATCTTTACATAAGCGACGTTATAAAGTGAACACCACGACGGGCTTAATTTACGGAGTCGGTATATGTATCTGTCATACACCCTGCTCAGGTTCTAACAATCTCTCTTTCTCTCTTTTAGGATGATTTGCAAAAGCAAGTCTCCGAAGGCACTCTGACTGTCTCCGGGAGCAATGATATCTTGACTCTGGCTTTGGGAACCCCCGAGCATGGTGGGAGAGTCAGAGGAGCTGGTGCTGGCGTTACCCCAACTCAGTTCTTCAATTTGCCGAAACAGCAGAGAGTGAAATTTGGTGACAAATTGAAGGAAAGTGTGAGGGAGGCAGTCAGAGAAGAGACCTTGAGGATTGAGGCGAAGTCAAGGGAAACTATAATGGAAGCAGTCAGAGCAGAGAGGGAGGCTATGTTGGCATATATCCGTCAACTAGTTCCTAATTTTGATCCCAGCCAGATGCTCCAAACCCCAATTTCTCCAAGGACTCCAATTCCTCCAATTATTTTACCCCCTCAAGATCAAAGCCCAAAAAATCCAATGTCTGATAAGGCAAGCTGCTCTGGGGCCACTAATATCAGACCCCTAGCTTTGGAATTAGAAGATCCGAAGCCTGAAGCTGATACTGCTGCAAAAGAGAAAGAGGACACGGTAAAATCTATGCTATTTTCTATTTCTGCTTTTTAAATTTTAAAAAGACGTCGCTCCTTTTAATAGCCGACGTTAAAATTTAGAATAACGACGGTATATACGTCTGTTTCTTACAAGACACGTCATGTTTCGTTAAATACCACGACGCTTTTATAAACCATCGTCTATTTCATGATTTCATTAACTGTATTTATATTAGACGACCTTTCTATAGTATAGCGACGTTATAAATTCAATACAACGACGGTTATCTATTTACCGACGTGTATAACCTTTCCGCCGTCAGTATTAACTAGAAACCGTCGTTTATATTATATACCACGTCTGTTTTTTGTGTTTAGTTAGAGTCGTTTATTTTAGTTCACACACAAACTAACTTATATTTCTTTATTAATTTCTTTAAACAGGATCTCTCAAAGCTAGACATGCCACCTCCTCTTTTAGCCTTATGCCAACATTTCCAGACCAAGTTGTTGCCTGGTAACGAGGCTCTAACAATTCACATGCCCAAGGAAGTGTTTGGCATTGAGCATGATACCTTCCTCTTCACTGAAGATGTTTTTCAGTTTGGTTCCATGGTTGAGATAGGAACCACAGTGATATCAGTATACATGAGGTAATTCTCCCTAATCCCATTTTGTTTTACATTTTCCTTTCTTTTAAATTAAAATCTCATTTAATTGACTTTCATATATTTAGGTTCCTATTTGACTATTTAAAAATGGCAAATATTGTAAACCTTGTTGGCCTCGTGGACTCTGGGCTAGTGAGCTCTGGAGCTGGATCAATATCAGACCGAATAAAAAACCTGTCAAACCGCCTGAATACAGCAGATGAGAATCAATTTTTCTTGGTCCCTTATAATCCAGGGTTAGTACCATTTAAAGTATTTTCCTGAGCTTCTAATATTTTTCTTTCTAATATGAATCATTATGTGCAGGGTTCATTGGGTGATGGTAATTGTGAGACCATTAACGGAGACTGCCTATTACATGAATTCACTGCCAAAACGCATGGTTGACGACGAAATGAAAAATATAGTGAATACGTAAGTTGATTTCTTCTGATTTAAGATTTTTCCTATAAAGTATTTAAATAAACGACGGTTTTTACTAATACCGACGTTATTATAAAATATAACGACGGGAAGATATTACCGACGTTTTAATTTAACTACCACGTCAGTATTTCTTAAAAACGTCGTTTTAATTTAACTACCACGTCGTTTGCGTTTTATTTAAGAACGTTTTAATTTTTTCTGCTCAATTTTTTGTCATACGACGTTTTTTACTCTTACCGACGTTATAACGTTACACAACGACGGTTAGGTTTTACCGCCGTTTTAAACAAAATATAACGTCTTGGTTTAAAAAACTCCGTCGTTTTGACTGATTTACCACGACGGTTACTATTTGTATTTAAATTTTTTGTTTTGTCATTAACACCCTTTGTTTTCTTGTAACAGGTCAATTAAAATGTTTAACATTCATATAAACAAAAATTCACGTAAACAGCAGGCCATTTGGAAAAATCTACACGGCACTCCTGAACAACCAACAAGTGTAGAGTGTGGCTATTACGTGATGCGATTCATGAGAGATATAATTCATGATCCAGACCTAAATTTCGAGAAGAAGGTAAAACGCAACATTTGAGATATACTTTCTTTATTTTACTATGTCATATTTTTGTTTAAAACCGTCGTTTGTATCCTTATAACACGTCGGTTTTTTGGTTTATTTTGCAGTTTGACAAGAAAAAAGATAAACTTCGGTATAAACAAGAGGATATTGACGAAGTTAGGCATGAATGGGCAGAATTCGTGAACAAGCAATTACCGAAGGATAATTGATGTAGATAAATATTTATGAACAATGTTCAGGTTTAATTTAGTTTATTTAAAATGTACATAAATATTTTGTTGTAATCAAGAGAACAAAAATCAAAAAAATTAAATTTTGTTTTAAAATTTGTTTAGTTCCCAAACACCGACGTCTGATTCTAATTTACACGTCTCATACGTGTACACAATGGTCGTCTTGCAGTAAATGGAAATATAACATCGACGGTAATTCTTAAAAACGACGTGTAATAGTCAAAACAACGACGGTTTATAATTAATTCATCCTGTATAAATGAATTTGTACTCATATACTACGTCCGTTAGTATAACCTTATCGACGTCTAAATATTATACAAAGGCGGATATTCCTAAATATCCGCCTTTGTATAAATAAACAACGTCAGTTATATACAACAAAATGACGTTTAATAGACATAACAACGACGGTGTATAATTAATTCATCCTGCATAAAAGAATATGAATTCATATACTACGTCGGTTAGTATAACCTTATCGACGTCGTAATACTATACAAAGGCGGATATTCTTAAATATTCGCCTTTATATATATAAACAACGTCAGTTATATACACTAAAATGACGTTTAATATTAATAACAACGACGGTTTATAATTAATTCATCCTGTATAAATGAATTTGTATTCATATACTACGTCGGTTAGTATAACCTTATCGACGTTGTAATACTATACAAAGGCGGATATTCTTAAATATCCGCCTTTATATATTTAAACAACGTCCGTTATATACACTAAAATGACGTGTAATAGTATAACAACGACGGTTTATAATTAATTCATCCTGTGTATATTCTTAAATATAGTTTCAACGTCGGTTTATTATGTTTAAAGTCGTTGTAAAGGGATACAACGTCGGCTAGGTCATTTTTAATTTAATTGTTATTGACTTTTATATTTTATTTAAATCCATATTAAATTCATAACTATATCCAAAAATTATACTGAAAACTACCAATAATTGGAATATTGTCTCTATCCTAAAGCTTTAAAAAATATAATTTTGGAAATATTTTTTTATTGTATTTAATTACTAATATTAATAATATATTCAAAACAAAATCCGAAAAATATACCGGCAAATTCTATGCACTGATTGAGACAATATCTTGCCCGTTAAGGCCTGAAAAATGTAATTTTAGTTTTCAAAGTTCAAATGATAACAAAATTCAAACAAATTTAGAGACAAAGCATGGTACTCCTTATACTTTACATAACATAACCCTAAGGTTTATGTGATCCATTGGTGCCCATAAATTCAAAATTATGAAATCCATATTTTAGCCTACTATTGTAGAAGGCAATGTTGTAAGGAATCCATAGCAATTTTCGGTTCATTTTTCTCGTACTTGTGTATTTTTTAAAAATTATTTTAAAATTTAGGGTTTAGGGTTTAGGGTTTTTTGAAACCACGCCGGTTTTCTCCCGCTGTTTTTGGTCAACTACATTAACAAAGACTAATTGAATTCGGTTGACGACGTCGGTTATAAAATAGCGACGTCCTTAGTGTTTACAACGTCGGGATTTTATAACAACCGCCGTTGTAAGTAATTATTAGACGTCATTATAAGTGTTGACCGTCGTGGTTGAAAAATGCGGGTACTTAAAATTTTTTGACCGCGACCTAAAATTTTCAGAATTTCCCTTTAACCCTCAAATAGTTCATTCTCTCTCTTCAACATAAATTTGTGTGAAAGTTTTCGTTCTCCAAGCTCTCTCTCAATATCCATGTAAGTACAACTCTAGTCCCTTTAATCCTAATTCTCTCAGCTCTCTCTCAAAGCATTGGGTACGTAGATTCTCCAAGATCTCTCTCAAAGCATTTGGTACGTAGATTCTCCAAGATCTCTCATTGGGTACGTAGATTCTCCAAGCTCTCTCTCAAAGCATTGGGTACGTAGATTCTCCAAGCTCTCTCTGAAGCAGTTGTTATATTCTCGCAGCTCTCTCTCAATATCCATGTAAGTACAACCCTAATCTCTTCTTAAATCCATAAATGTTTTCGTTGGTAGCTATATTAGGGTTTTGGTGTTTGCAATCTTTTAATAATTGCTCTCTGTTTGGGTTCTTTTATGTTTGTTTGGCCATGGGTTCTTGGAAAAGGAATGGGGATGGGAGATTTAAGTTGTTTTTTTTTTTAACTACGACGACGGTTGAAGGATCAAACCGTCGTCCAAATGTTTATTATACGTCGGTTGTTCATTTACTCCCGTCGTCTGCGTTTTAAGCCGCAACTGGTAGCCTAAAGACGACTGTTTCTCCATTAAACGTCGTCTTTAGGCTACCAGAACACCGTTCAAATTTCTGGGTTTGGGTATCTTAATGACGACGGTGGCTATAGATGCCGTCGTCGGAATGTATATTAAACGACGATTATTTTTATAAACCGTCGTCTTTTCCATGTTTTATATTTAATTTTCATTTTGTTCTCTGCTATTTGAATGAGGTAGTGTTTCATTGCTGGTCTTTCCACTTTAATATATATATATTTATATGAATTTGATAGAGTGTGAGATGGATAAGTCATGGATGCATGCGGATAGAAGATCGAAGGCATATGAGTTAGGGGTGGAAGGATTTTTGAATTTTGCGTTAGAAAATCTTGGAAATACAACTGAGATTCGTTGTCCATGTGTTAAATGTGGGAATATTCGATTGTTTGGGGTTGGAATTATAAGGGAACACTTATACTTTAATGGAATTGACCAAAGCTATAAGATTTGGAGATGGCACGGAGAACCTTGGGAATGGACTACCAATGCTAGTAGAAATGTGGAAGAAGATGAGCAAAGTAGGTTTAGTTATGTTTCTGAAGAATTAGGTATGGATGATAATGATTTTGCCAATATTGGATCTGATCCTTATGAGTTTGCCAATGTGATTGGGGATGGCGATGAACCCTTGTACCCTGGTTGCAGTAAGTACACGAAGTTGTCGGCTTTGGTGAAGTTATATAATTTGAAAGCAAAACATGGGATGAGTGATGTTTGCTTTACAGAATTATTGATACTTCAAGGAGAATTCTTCCAGAAGGAAATACACTACCTTCCTCTATGTACAAGGCAAAAAAGACTTTGTCTGCTTTAGGGATGAGTTATGAGAAAATCCACGCATGTTCCAATGACTGCATTTTGTATCGGAAGGAGTATGAGAATGCAACTAATTGTCCTACTTGTGGTATCTCAAGGTGGAAGGAAACCAAGGATGGGTTCTTGAAAGAGGGTGTGGCAGCGAAGGTGGTGTGGTATTTTCCTCCAATTCCAAGGTTTAAAAGGATGTTTCAATCACATAAGACAGCTAAGAGTTTGACTTGGCATGCTGCAAGAAAATCAGTTGACGGTTATATGTCTCATCCAGCGGATTCCCCGTCTTGGAAACTTGTTGATGAAAAATGGCCCGACTTTGGTAATGAGCCAAGAAACTTGAGATTGGCTCTCTCATCTGATGGATTCAATCCCCACAGTTCTTTAAGTAGCAGATACAGTTGTTGGCCAGTTATGTTAGTTACATATAATCTCCCACCATGGCTATGCATGAAGCGGAAGTTCATGATGTTGACTATACTGATTTCCGGTCCTAAACAGCTCGGAAATGATATAGACGTCTACTTAGAGCCTTTGATTGATGATTTGAAATCTCTGTGGGATGGGATTAGAGGAGTGTATGATGCCCACATAGGAGAATACTTTACACTCAGAGCTGCACTACTGTGGACAATTAATGATTTTCCCGCTTATGGAAACTTATCTGGTTGTGTTGTTAAAGGATATAAAGCTTGTCCAATATGCGGCGATGATACACCTAGTCACAGGTTGAAAAATGGCCACAAAATTTGTTACATTGGGCATAGAAAGTGGTTACCAATCAATCATCCATATAGGAGGCAACGTGCAGCTTTTAATGGGAAACCTGAATATGGCATGCCCCCTGAGCCATTAACAGGAGAAGAAGTGCTGCATATGGTTGAAGATATTAATTACATATGGGGCTCGAAAAATGGGGGAAGTGTTGGTGAGAATGATGGTGACAGAGTTTGTTGGAAGAAGAAATCAAAATTCTTTGATCTCGAGTATTGGAAATACCTCCCTGTGAGGCATGCCTTAGATGTTATGCACATTGAGAAGAATGTTTGCGATAGTATCATTGGTACATTGCTAGAGATCCCTGGAAAAAATAAAGATGGGATTGCTGCTCGGTTAGACTTATTGAACATGGGGGGTAAAAATTGATTTGCAACCCGAGTATGGAGAAAGACGTACTCGCTTGCCTCCAGGCCTTGGAATTTGTCAAGAGCAGAGAAGAGAGCGGTTTGCAATTCTTTTTATGGTATGAAGGTTCCTGAAGGTTATTCTTCAAATATAAAAAATCTGTATCTTTAAAAGATTCAAGACTTCTTGGCCTTAAATCTCATGATTGTCATTACCTTGATGCAACAATTGCCTCCCTTGTGCCAATTCGTTCTGTTTTGGAGAAGCTGCAAGGTATGCAAAACTCGATTGATTGGTGCTTCTTCTTCAA
>BJCG01002782.1:0-2500 GCA_005406145.1 Prunus yedoensis
GTGAACGGTGATTGGATTGATGATAAAATAGAATCCTGGGTCTCGAACAGTGATTCGATTGATGATAAAGAAAGAGAATTCTTGGTTCAGTTCTCCACCTTAACGACAGAAAAAAGGATTGATCAAATTCTATTGAGTCTGACTCATAGTGATCATTTATCAAAGAATGACTCTGGTTATCAAATGATTGAACAACCGGGAGCAATTTACTTACGATACTTAGTTGACATTCATAAAAAGTATCTAATGAATTATGAGTTCAATACATCCTGTTTAGCAGAAAGACGGATATTCCTTGCTCATTATCAGACAATCACTTATTCACAAACCTCCTGTGGGGCTAATAGTTTTCATTTCCCATCTCATGGAAAACCCTTTTCGCTCCGCTTAGCCCTATCCTCTCTAGGGGTATTTTAGTGATAGGTTCTCTAGGAACTGGACGATCCTATTTGGTCAAATACCTAGCGACAAACTCCTATGTTCCTTTCATTACAGTATTTCTGAACAAGTTCCTGGATAACAAGCCCAAGGGTTTTCTTGTTGATGATAGTGACGATATTGATGATAGCGACGATATTGATGATAGTGACGACCGTGACTTTGATACGGAGCTAGAGCTTCTAACTATGATGAATGCGCTAACTATGGGTATGATGCCGGAAATAGACCGATTTTATATCACCCTTCAATTCGAATTAGCAAAAGCAATGTCTCCTTGCATAATATGGATTCCAAACATTCATGATCTGGATGTGAATGAGTCGAATTACTTATCCCTCGGTCTATTAGTGAACTATCTCTCCAGGGATTGTGAAAGATGTTCCACTAGAAATATTCTTGTTATTGCTTCGACTCATATTCCCAAAAAAGTGGATCCCGCTCTAATAGCTCCGAATAAATTAAATACATGCATTAAGATACGAAGGCTTCTTATTCCACAACAACGAAAGCACTTTTTCACTCTTTCATATACTAGGGGATTTCACTTGGAAAAGAAAATGTTCCATACTAATGGATTCGGGTCCATAACCATGGGTTCCAATGTACGAGATCTTGTAGCACTTACCAATGAGGCCCTATCGATTAGTATTACACAGAAGAAATCAATTATAGACACTAATATAATTAGATCTGCTCTTCATAGACAAACTTGGGATTTGCGATCCCAAGTAAGATCGGTTCAGGATCATGGGATCCTTTTCTATCAGATAGGAAGGGCTGTTGCACAAAATGTACTTCTAAGTAATTGCTCCATAGATCCTATATCTATCTATATGAAGAAGAAATCATGTAACGAAGGGGATTCTTATTTGTACAAATGGTACTTCGAACTTGGAACGAGCATGAAGAAATTAACGATACTTCTTTATCTTTTGAGTTGTTCTGCCGGATCGGTCGCTCAAGACCTTTGGTCTCTACCCCGACCCGATGAAAAAAATGGGATCACTTCTTATGGACTCGTTGAGAATGATTCTGATCTAGTTCATGGCCTATTAGAAGTAGAAGGCGCTCCGGTGGGATCCTCACGGACAGAAAAAGATTGCAGTCAGTTTGATAATGATCGAGTGACATTGCTTCTTCGGCCCGAACCAAGGAATCCCTTAGATATGATGCAAAATGGATCTTGTTCTATCGTTGATCAGAGATTTCTCTATGAACAATACGAATCGGAGGAAGGGGAAGGAGTCCTCGACCCGCAACGGATAGAGGAGGATTTATTCAATCACATAGTTTGGGCTCCTAGAATATGGCGCCCTTGGGGCTTTCTATTTGATTGTATCGAAAGGCCCAATGAATTGGGATTTCCCTATTGGGTCAGGTCATTTCGGGGCAAGCGGATCATTTATGATGAAGAGGATGGGCTTCAAGAGAATGATTCGGAGTTCTTGCAGAGTGGAACCATGCAGTACCAGACACGAGATAGATCTTCCAAAGAACAAGGCTTTTTTCGAATAAGCCAATTCATTTGGGACCCTGCGGATCCACTCTTTTTCCTATTCAAAGATCAGCCTTTTATCTCTGTGTTTTCACATCGAGAATTCTTTGCAGATGAAGAGATGTCAAAGGGGCTTCTTACTTCCCAAACGGATCTTCCTACATCTATATATAAACGCTGGTTTATCAAGAATACGCAAGAAAGGTACTTCGAATTGTTGATTCATCGCCAGAGATGGCTTAGAACCAATAGTTCATTATCTAATGGATTTTTCCGTTCTAATACTCCATCCGAGAGTTATCAGTATTTATCAAAGCTGTTCCTATCTAACGGAACGCTATTGGATCAAATGACAAAGACATTGTTGAGAAAAAGATGGCTTTTCCCGGATGAAATGAAAATTGGATTCATGTAACAAGAGAAAGGTTTCCCATTCCTTAGCCGGAAAGATATGTGGCCATGAAACAGGGATTAAGTGGAACAGAATTGACTGGGCGGTAGAGTCGTGGAAACACCTGTTTCTTCCATATTTTGGACCTTAGCTCCATGGAACAATATACTAAC
>BJCG01002782.1:20000-37500 GCA_005406145.1 Prunus yedoensis
TGAATAACGGAATTCCTACG
Organism: Prunus yedoensis; assembly: GCA_005406145.1. Taxonomy (NCBI): domain Eukaryota; kingdom Viridiplantae; phylum Streptophyta; class Magnoliopsida; order Rosales; family Rosaceae; genus Prunus; species Prunus yedoensis. The sequence goes on from BJCG01002782.1 coordinate 20,021, forward strand.
GCCCCAATGAACAACGTAAATAAAACTAATACAAGCATCGGAAATAACATAGTATTGTCCGACCTCGTGGGGATATGAGAAAGTGTTTTTAGTGCCAAAACGAGCAATACTAATAAACGGATGTACCATACTTCTTACATTTCCATTATTATTAATCCAATACGTGTTTAAAAAATAAGTTTTTCATTGTTTTTCGTAGTTAAAAAATCTAATAAACGAAAGCTTGTTTTAATAATTTTTTTTCCTTCTTTACCCCAGAGAGAACATTGAATAGAACGAGCTATTTTTTTTGCCGCTGTAATTTGAAAATAAACATTTAAATGTCCTTCAAAAGTAAGTAAATAGATACGAAACATATAAAATGCAGTTAATCCTGCCGTGGAACAAGCTATTATTGCAAAATCGGTGAATACAACCAACTATCATTAAGAATTCATCTTTGGACCAAAAACAAGCAAGAGGTGGAATACACAAAGAGAAAGTGTACCTAATAAAAAGCGGTTTTTGTAATTGGTACATGTTTTCTTAAACCGCCCATAAGAACCATATTCTTGACTCTTTTATCTGGAGAATATCCAACAATAGTTTCCATCGAATGAATAATTGATCCAGATCCTAAGAACAACAATGCTTCGAATAGGCATGAGTAATCAAATGAAATAAAGCAACTCGATAAGACCCCATACCTAGAGCTAACATCATATAACCCAATTGAGACATTGTAGAATAAGCTAAGCTTTTATTAATATCTTTTGAGCAAGAGCTAAAGTGGCTCCTAAAGTAATGTTATATACTGTCAAAGCTATTAGATTTATTATGTAAGGTATAACTATGAAAAGAGGAAGAAGCCGAGCTACAAGAAAAATCCCTGCTGCTACCATAGTAGCGGCATGTATAGAGCCGAAATGGGGGTAGGCCCTTCCATGGCATCAGGTAAACCATACATGAAGGGGAAATTGGGCGGATTTTTGCAACTGCGCCGGCAAATAATAGGAAGCGCATAAGGAAACAAATAAAAAATTACCTCATTATTATAAACCAAGTTATTAAATATCTCAAACAATCCCGAATCAAAAACTACCCGTATCCAATAAAAACCCAAAATTCCTAATAATAAACCGAAATCCCGACACGATTAGTTACAAACGCTTTTTGACAAGCCTTCGCCGCACTAGGTCGTGTGAACCAAAAACCTATTAATAGATAAGAACACATTCCAACCAATTCCCAAAAACTATAAATTTGTATCAAATTAGAACTAGTAACTAATCCCAACATTGAAGTATTGGAAAAACTCATATAAGCAAAAAATCTCAAATATCCTGATCATGAGACATATAATTATCACTATAAATAAGAACCATCATTCCAACAGTAAGTGATTAATATTGACATAATAGAAGTAAGTGGATCAACCAAGCAGCCAAATTCTAAATAAAAATCATTATGATGGTCCCAGGACCATACATATGATAGACGGCATTGTGCTTTATTTCCTGAATAGAAAAAGGGCTGAAAAACTTCATAACTATACTTCAACAATAAACACTCGGAAAAGCCCCACATACGGCGATAGATTTTTTGTTGCCGTTGGAAAAAAGTAGAAGTCCCTGCTCCAATTAAAATTGGAATGGAAGTGGAATGAAAGGTATAATCCATGAATATTGATATGTATATTCCATAAAAAAAAAATAAAATATGTTTCTTAATTAATGTTTCTGATTCACCGGTGTCTATTTGTTTTCTGTTGAAAGGGGTCAGTTAATAAAAAAACATTAAGATTATATAAAATAAAACTTAAATAAAATTTGCATTCTAATTATAATTATTACGTATACAATAATTTATTTAATATCTTTTATATCTATAGAGCGAGGATTAGATATATTTACACCAAAAACAGTGTTGGTATGAATCATTCAAGCGCATAACTGACCATAAAAACTATTTATTGTAATTGTAATTCGGTTATTCAGAATCATTAAACAATTTGTTTTGTAACTGATGATTGTCTTCCATTACAATAAAAGCTATTTGTAGGAAATGCTATGATATCCAACACTTTATTTTATGTAAAATAAAAAAAGGGCAAATAAAATGCCTTTTATAATATAATAAAAAAATTATAGATTTTGTATCCTTTAACAGATTAACTACTAGTCCCACTCGAATTTGAGAATTAAAGTTGGGTGTACTCTTTCTTCGAGTTTGACCAATTAAATAATTAATATAATAGAAAATTATTAAAGTTTTTAATTAAGCGATTAGAGGGGTTGGGTTATAACCTTTTGATGTATTTTATTACATGTATAATGTAACACGACGAAAATAGAAAGAAAACTAAACGCCACAATCTTTTCTTTTTTGTTTGTATTGTATTTTATCAACTTCAATCAATTCTATTTGGCATAGGGGATTGTTGTTAGTAATATTTTATGCGATTTTTACACACCCCCCTTTTTATGAAGGGAGTCTGATTTAGAGAATAAATAGATAGAGAACAGTAAAGAAAATGATTTTGAACAATAGCGTCTTTCACATCCAACCGAAGAACCTATTATAATATAATTTTTTAATGGCAGTTCCAAAAAAACGCACCTCTATTTCAAAAAAAACGGATTCGTAAAAATATTTGGAAAAGGAAGGGATATCGGGCAGCATTGAAGCTTTTTCATTAGCGAAATCTCTTTCTACCGGGAGTTCTAAAAGTTTTTTTTTGTGTAACAAATAAATAATAGTAATCAAACAATACAATAAAAAATCTAATCGGTCTAATAGAAAGTAATCTAATTTGTTTCTAATTTTTTTATAATATTTATAAGTTATAAGAATTTTAATTAACATCATAATAGTAAAATAATTATATTTATATAATTTATATATAATAAAAAATAATATATATAAAAAAATTATTTTATTATTTTATATTTATATAATAAATATAAATCATAAATAAAAATAATTAGTTTCATAATGTTTTAATTTAGAAGGCGTCTTTTTTCTTTCATTTTCTGATATAGATAAGAATTCTGTTGTCTACTTAATTCGAAAATTAATGGTACTTTTTTGTTTTAAAAAGGATAATACAAGCACAAGGGTTCACCTTTCGTTTTAGTATATTTTTATAATTTTCAGGATGGGGATTCTCACTTTCCCCATCGACTTGAATCAATAATAAAATAAATTTATTTTTTATATATATTATAATTATATATTAAAAATATTATAATTATATATTAAAAGATATTATAATTATATATTATTATAATTATAAAGAAGGGTTCGTTGAAACTAATTGATTTAGTTGTAAATATGTTTTATAATCTTCTAATCATTATTTTTCTAAATTATTATACTATATAACACTTTAACCCAATTTAATTAAAAAATCCCCTTTCTACATTTTTAGGTAGTTATATGACTATGTGCCAATTTTGAGTGCTCCGTTTTAGATCCTATGGTTCGGTTGGAAGATCGATCAAAATATATATATATCAAAGATTATAATATATTAATTTAAAAATTTATAAAGTATTTTTGAAGTACGGTACAATTTCGATAGAAATATAAAATATTGTTAGATAATTGAGACACCCATACTAATACCTAATTAATTGGGTTGCTAAATCTTACACAAATTCTCTCCACAACGAAAAACCCCTAAGAATTCTATATAAAAATAACTATGCAAATATTTACAAAAACCCCTGAGTGTATCGATGATGAAATTGTGTTATATAAAAATTATATTTTATCGATAAATCTTTTTTTATTTTAGATTAATAAATAAATGAATCATTAAAAAATGCAAACGAGACAGAACATGCTTTTAGTTCTATCTATGGATTGAAGTCAAAATAATCTAGTTCCAACCGTAACATTTTGTTTTAGGAAAACATAAAGTAATAACTTACGAAAAACTACATTTTTAGTCAGTTAAATAAATGACCTTCTAAAATAATAAATAAAAAGATATAAATATTATTAACGAAAACGTTTAAATCCCTAATTCTTAAACAAGGTTTTTATTCATCAATTTAATGGTTTCCTAAAAAAATATTGCATTAATTAACTCCTTCAATCTCGACGATTGAATAAAAATAGGTTATTATGATTTCGAATAAGCCGCTATGGTGAAATAGGTAGACACGCTGCTCTTAGGAAGCAGTGCTAGCGCATCTCGGTTCGAGTCCGAGTGGCGGCATGCATCTTCTAAAAGAGTAAGTCCTATAATGAATTCAATTCCCGATTTCAATTCCTATAATTGCGGGAACCCCCTTTAAAATTTATGATATTTTCAACTTAGAGCATATATTAACTCATATATCCTTTCTGTCGTTCAATTGTAATTACAATTCATTGATAACTTTATTAGTCGATTGAAATCGTAGGACTATATGATTCGTCAGAAAAGGGTATGATAGTTACTTTTCTGCATAACAGGATTATAAGTACTCGTTGGTGTATTGGGGCATTTACCATTAAGCGATTTATATGAATCATTAATTTTCTTCGTGGAGTTTTTCCATTATTCATATGATTCCGTATTTTAAAAAACATAAAAACCATGTAAGCGCAATACACCGCGGCCAAGTGCTATTTTTACTCAAGGTTTTGCTACTTCGGTCTTTTAACTGAAATGCATCAATCCGAAATATTAGTACCCGCGCTCCATCCCATTGGTTAATGATGCATGTAAGTATGATGGTATTGAGCTATGCAGCTCTTTTGTGTGGATCATTATATCATTAGCTCTTCTAGTCATTACATTTCGAAAATCAGAAGGATTTTTAGTAAAGGCAATAATTTAGTATTAGTAAATGAGTCATTTTACTTTGGTAAGATTCAATATGTGAACGAAAGAAACATGTCTTACGAAACACTTCTATTTTCGTCTCAAAATTATTACAGGTACCAATTGATTCAACAATTGGATCGGTGGAGTTATCGTATTATTAGTCTAGGGTTTATCTTTTTAACCCGTAGGTATTCTTTCGGGAGCAGTATGGGCTAATGAAGCATGGGGATTCATATTGGAATTGGGATCCAAAGGAGACTTGGGCATTTATTACTTGGACCGTATTCGCGATTTATTTACATATTAGAACAAATAAAATTTTTGAAAGTATAAATTCTGCAATTGTGGCCTCAATGGGCTTTCTTATAATTTGGATATGCTATTTTGGGTTAATCTATTAGGAATAGGGTTTGCATAGTTATGGTTCATTTACATTAACATCTAATTTGAATTAAATAAAGGACTTGACTGACTGACGAATAGAAACATAGGATGGCATACGTGTATATATACGAAAACTTCATGTAAACCATTAAGAACCATTTGAATCATTCCATTTCCATTTACTCGATTCAAATGGTTCTCAGAAATGCCAGACATATCCGGTATAATATAATTCAATTTTTTATTTAACTTCAAATTTAACTTAAAAAAAAAAAGGACTTTTTTTATTGTACAATGAACTATTTAAAAATCATGGGATTTCAGTTTAATCCTTTGGTTTACTCACGAAAACTATCTATAAAAATAATTGGATATAACAGCTTCGACCTTGTCAACTGATAATGAGGAAAACGAAATCGGGATAAACACCAATACCTATTACAGGTAAAAGGATCGAGATCGAAACAAATAATTCTCGCGGTCCAGAATCAAAAAAAATAAGAGTTGGGGCATAAAAAGCTTGTATCCATAGAACATCTGGCGCGTAACATAGATAATGAATAAATAGGAGTTAATATCATTCCAATTGCCATTACAAAAGTAATAATATTTTTGTCATTAAAAGATATTTTTTGGCTAGTAAGTATTCCAAAAAAATTATCAATCGGCAACAAAACCGCTCATGCCCGGTAATGCAAGAGAAGCCATTGATAAGATACTGAAAGTCGTGAATATTTTTGGAATTGCGATAGCCATTCCGCACCATTTCGTCGAGGATAAACAAGACGTATTCTATCATAACTCGTTCCGGCCAAGAAAAAAGCGCAGCGCCAATAAATCCGTGAGAGATTATTTGTAAAATGACTCCGTTGAGTCCTGTATCGCTTTATAGAACAATTCCTATAATTATGAAACCCATATGAGATACAGAAGAATAGGCTATTCTTTTTTAAATTACGCTGACCAGGAAGATGTTAACGCTGCATAGATTATTTGAATTGTGCCTACTATCATCAACCAGGGAGAAAATATCGAATGAGCGTGGGGTGGGAAATTATTCCATATTGATCCGAACCAATCCATATGATCCCATTTTTAATAAGATTCCGGCTAAAAGCATACAAGTACTGTAATGCGCCTCTCCATGAGTGTCTGGTAAACCATTGTATGTAAGGGTATGATCGGTGATTTGACAGCAAAAGCAATAAGAAATCCAATATAGAATATTATTTCCAGTGCTACAGGATACGATTGATTAGCTGATGTTTCAAAATTTAATGTCGGTTCATTGGAGCCGTATAAACCAATACCCAGAACTCCTATTAATAAAAAAGCAGAACTTCCTGCAGTGTACAAAATAAATTTTGTAGCTGAATACAAACGTTTCTTCCCCCCCACATGATAGAAGTAAATAAAACTGGAATTAATTCTAACTCCCACATGATGAAAAAAAGTAAAAGGTCTCGAGAAGAAAATGGTCCTATTTGACCGCTATACATTGCTAACATCAGGAAATGGAATAGTCGGGAATCTCGAGTAACCGGCCGAGTCGCTAAGTAGCTAAAGTTGTGATAAATCCTGTCAGTAAAAAGGTCCTATAGAAATTCCATCTATTCCCAATCTCCAGTAAAAATCAAAAAATTGATCCATTTATAATCCTCTGTCAGTTGCATTAATGGATCATCCAATTGGAAACGATAACCGAATGCATAGGTTGTTAGAAGTAGTTCTATTAAACATTATACACATAGTATACCAGCGGATTACCTTATTTCCTCTATGAGGGAGAAGAAAATTAAGGAACCGCGAAATTGGCAAAACTACAAACTAGTGTTAACCACGGAAAATAATTCATGGTAAAAACAAGATAAACTTGGACCAGAAAAACCCGTGCTCAAAATAAAATTTTTTTGAGCGCGGGTTTTTGTCGGTAAAGATAAAAAAATGTATTTCAAGTAGGGTTTTCTGGAAACGTATTAATAAGCTAGACCCATACTTCGAGTTGTTTCATGCCATAAATAAACTCGAACACTCAAGAATCCGTTGGACAGGCGGATTCACATCTCTTACACGACACAGTCCTTGTTCTTGGAGCGGAAAGCAATTTGCTTAGCCTTACATCCGTCCCAAGGTATCATTTCTAATACATCTGTTGGGCCGGCTCGCACACATTGAGTGCACCCTATACACGTATCATAATCTTTACTGAATGTGACATTGGATCTATAAATTTTTAAATGTCAGAAATTTTCGATCTAGTAAACTTGTAAATGAATCATATATTTCGACCCAGATGAATCAATAATTATCAGAATTTTTATAATCAATCTAATTCTGGATCGACCCGTGTGATAGAAACCAAGATACTTTGATTTCTTACATTGATTTTTACATGTCGAAAACATGTATTATACGTAATGTATGGTCATGGTAATTCATACTTTATGAAGATTAGAATTTATATGATTATTAACTACTACTTATTCAACAAATTTGATTGATTGGATACGAGTTGATTTTCTGTTGACGATAAATTGACGAAACACTAGCCGGACCATAGCTGCTTCAGCGGCTGCAAGAGCTATAACAAAAATTGAGAAAATATTGCCTTTAATTGCGACTATCAAAAAAATCAGAAAATGTTACGAAATTGATATTAACCGCATTCAATATAAGTTCAAGACACATAAGGGCTCTAAACCATATGCGACTCGTGACTCAATCCACTAGATACCGATAGAAAATAAGTAGGCACTCAACACACGTACATGCTCTAGCATCATTGACCAACTCCTTATCAATTTCGATTCATTTCAATATGAACTGAACAACAATTAAACAGATTCAATTGACTAGAATAAAAAAAGTACGGAACACAGGAATATATTCTATTGGTAATAGAATAGATTGAATAAAATACTTTATATTTTAGCCCTAAAGAACTTTAATTGAAGGGAAATAAATGTAATAAAACAGAACCAGTTTTATTTGGATTGATGTTGCCAATTCTATAGATTTATACTGTCGCGCCACGGCAATTGCACCCTATCAACGCGGCTAAAAGAATTATCGACACGAATTCAACGGAAGAAAAACATCCGTTGATAAATGAATTCACAATTTGTTGACTATTACTTATCAAATCTTGTTCTATACTCTGGTTTGATCTGTAGTCCAATAATCCCGTACCATGACGTATCTGTAATAGTAATCATGAGTAAAACAAAAATACTTGTACAAACTGGCAAAGTAACCCCATCCCCAACGGTCCAAAGATTCAAATCTTTGTAATATTCTGAACCATTCATAAACATCACAGCAAATACGATTAAAACATTTATAGCTCCCACGTAAATAAGAAGTTGTGCAGCAGCTACAAAATAGGAGTTTAATAGAATAGAATAAGGATATACAAACAAGAACCAGTCCCAATGAAAAGGCAGAATAAATGGGGTTGGTAAATAATACCACTCCCATACCTCCTAGTATAAGAACCGATCCCAGAAAGACTAAAAGAAAATCATGTATTGGTCCGGGCAAATCCATTATATGTAAAATAAGAGATAAATAAATCGAAATGTTTTTCATGACCTTATTGAAATCCGAACAGAAAAAAAATTATAATTTTTGAGCAATTCCTAATTAAATCCTAAGGGATATGAATAAATGTAAGTACAATTATTGGACTAATTTAATTCGTTATCTGAAAGAGTAGTTCTCATTTGAAACTATATATGTAAAAATAATTACAGATATATTAATTAATGGATTAATTAATGGATTTTCAATCCAAATTAAGACGTGATTCTTAACCAACTAATCAATAGTTGGGATTTTTAGTTATTGACCAAACAAAACGAAAGAAACCCGATTCCTTTAGATTAGATAACAAAAAAAAAAAATGAACCTTAGTATTATTTATTAGTAAAGTAATAGTCTTAGTAAAGTAATTATAAATTATTCTTTAATCAAGAGATTTACTTATTTTTTTTTTGAGGCGAATTAAAAATTGTTCGAATTGTATAATCGTCAATTACTGACATTGGTAAACGACCCAAAGCAATTTGATTATAATTCAATTCGTGACGATCATAAGTAGAAAGTTCATATTCTTCAGTCATTGATAAACAATTTGTTGGACAATACTCAACGCAATTACCACAAAATATACAGACTCCGAAATCAATACTGTAATTAAGCAACCGTTTCTTGCGAATATCAGTTTCCAATTTCCAATCAACAACGGGTAGATCTATAGGACATACACGAACACATACTTCACAAGCAATACATTTATCAAATTCAAAATGGATTCGACCGCGGAAACGCTCCGCGGTGATTAATTTTTCATAAGGATATTGAATAGTTACAGGTAAACGATTTGCGTGAGATAAAGTAATCATGAAACTTTGACCAATGTACCTTGCAGCTCGTACTGTTTGTTGACCATAATTCATGAACCCAGTTACCATAGAGAACATATCATTAATATATATTATGAATAATTTTATGTTTGTTTATTTCTCTTGTTTGAGACAAGTTGTAAATTTACCTTACAGCGAAAAGAGTTGGGAAGAAGTTGTTAATAATAGATTACCGAGAGAAATAGGTAAAAGAAATTTCCATCCAAGATTCAATAGTTGGTCCATTCTTAGCCTCGGTAAAGTCCATCTTGTTGTGATAGGAATGAACAAGAACAAATAAGTTTTAGCTAATGTAATAAAGATACCAATTGTCGCTCCAAAAACTCCACATGTTTTATTTATTTCAAAAAGCTCAGAAACATATATGTCCGGAATAGAGATATTCCAACCTCCCAAGTAAAGAACTGTTACAAATAATGAAGAAACTAATAGGTTTAGATAGGAAGCAACATAAAATAAACCAAATTTTATACCCGAGTATTCGGTTTGATAACCTGCTACTAATTCTTCTTCTGCTTCGGGTAAATCAAAAGGTAATCTCTCACATTCTGCTAGGGAAGAAATGATAAAAATGATAAACCCTATAGGCTGACGCCACAAATTCCATCCCCAAAAACCGTATTTTGATTGCGCCTCAACTATATCAATTGTACTTGAACTGTTAGATAATTATAGTCGGTGATACCATTACTGTTATCATCGCTATTACAGAACCGTACATGAGATTTTCACCTCATACGGCTCCTTAAAGGCCAGAAATAAATCTAAGGATCGCGTCAGTATTATTTTATCTTGGTACGTTTGTAGGATGTATAAAGTCAAAATCTATTGGACGGTCCTAAATTAGACCAATTGAATTCTGTCTGTTATAATTATTTAATAATAAATAAAAAAGTACTTCTGAATCGATCTCACCCTTTCTTTAACTTTAATAATTTCAATAAGAATTAAAATTCTTCTTTGTTGAGTAATAACTTAATTCTTCAATAAAATACTTCTTGTAGAAATATCAATAACCCGTTTATTTCACGTACGAAAAAAATTCTATAATTAATTCATGAATTATGACACAAATTCTATATCTATTAATATGTATCTGGGAAATAAAAAAGGTATCTTTTTTTTTTTTTATTGGAATTGGATTTCTTTCTCTTTTTTTCGTTCCTATTCTTCTTTCTATTTCTGAGAAAAAGGGGGCTTACAAAATAAAGTAAAGGATTATTTCGTTCCCAATAGTTATTTATTTAATCGGTGGATAGGAGCATACTCTGGATTGGAATCGTGTCGTGGGGAGTATTGCCTGATCATTTCTACCAACTTAAAGCCCCAATGAGTATTCTTTGTTTGTATATTATGTAAAAATGTCCTTTTGGAGAATTTACATAATCTCTATTACTAATCCTTTACATATCTTGGTGTTTCTAACCACCCACTCGTTTTTGTTCAACCCCCCCCCCTGTGGTAATACATACAAATGATAGTGAAAACTCAATACGGTTGATCTTTTGAGCCCGCTTCAAGTCAGGATGACTAATCAACCAATCTTGGGGGAAACGGTCGCTTCTGTTTATGTTTATTTCCGCTTAACTCTCTAACTCTTATACATAGAAAATGAGACTCAATCTTTTTACTGCGAATTTATATATAAGCTGTTTTCTTTCACTCATATAACTATTTGATTTAGTTCATCAACCCGAATAATGAATAAAAAAAATGAAGATATCTACTTAATTCATTCCAACCCTTTCTTTGATTTGAAAGGAAGGAATAAAGAAAAGTTTATGTCTATGTATCAACGAATCGCACGTAGAGATATTGATAACACACATAAAGTTAATGGTATTTCATAACTAATCGATTGAGCAGCAGCTCGTAGACCACCTAAAAAGGAATATTTATTATTTGACCCGTATCCTGACATAAGAAGTCCAATTGGAGCAATACTAGAAATGGCAATCCATAAAAAAACACCGATATTGAGATCCGCTAAAACAAGGTGATAGCCAAAAGGAGCTACTGAATAGCTTACTAAAATTGATATGACTGCTATGGATGGCCCGATACTGAATAAACGGGTATCCCCCCTAGATGGAAGAAGATTTTCTTTGAAAACTAGTTTTGCCCCATCTGCTAGAGCTTGAAGAATTCCAAAAGGGCCGGCGTATTCAGGTCCAATACGTTGTTGTATCCCTGCGCGGATATTTCTCTTTCTAACCATACAATTACCAGTACGCCTATTGTGATTCCCAATACAAGAGTCAAAATAGGAATAAGCACCCATATAATTCCATAAACCTCTTTTAAAAACTCTAATCTAGAAAAAGAATCAATATCTTGTACTTCTGGTGTATCAATTATCATTTCAACGATCAACTTCTCCCATAATGATATCTATACTACCTAGTATCGTCATAATATCAGCCAATTTCATTCTTTTAACTAACTGAGGAAGAATTTGCAAATTGATAAAACCCGGGGGGCGGATTTTCCATCTCCAAGGAAAACCACTCTGATCCCTATCAGAAAATCCCAGCTCTCCCTTTGGGCTTCGACGCTCCATAAGTTCTTGGGTCAGCGGACATTCAAATGTAGGAGAAGGCTTTTTACTAATAAATCTATATTCAAAATCATTCCATTCCATTCCCCTTTCTCTATCAAAGTATCGTATTTCTAAATTCTCATAGGGTCCCCCTGGAATTCCTTCCAGAGCCTGTTGAATAATTTTTATAGATTCTATCATTTCACCAATTCGGACTAGATAACGAGCCAATGAATCTCCTTCTTTTTGCCACTGTACCTCCCAATCAAATTCGTCGTAACATTCATAATGATCAACTTTACGAAGATCCCATTGTATTCCGGAAGCTCGCAGCATTGGTCCCGATAAACCCCAATTTATTACTTCCTCTCTACCAATAATGCCTACTCCTCGACTCGTTCTAAAAAAATAGGATTTCGTGTAATAAGTTTTTGATATTCAGCAACTCTTGTTAAAAAATAATCGCAGAAATCCAAACATTTATCTATCCAACCATGAGGTAGATCGGCCGCTACTCCTCCGATACGAAAATAATTATGCATCATTCTCATACCGGTGGCAGCTTCGAATAGATCATATACTAATTCTCTTTCTCTGAAAATATAGAAAAAGGGAGTTTGTGCACCAATATCCGCCATAAAAGGACCAAGCCATAACAGATGAGAAGCTATACGACTCAACTCCAACATAATTATTCTGATATAGCTAGCTCTTTTAGGTACTTGAATATTTCCCAACTGTTCCGGTCCATTTACAGTTATTGCTTCTGTGAACATAGTAGCTAAATAATCCCAACGTGTTACATAAGGCAAATATTGTATAATTGTTCGGTTTTCCGCAATTTTTTCCATCCCTCGGTGTAAATAACCCAATATTGGTTCACAATCAATAACATCTTCACCATCTAGAGTAATGATGAGTCTAAGAACACCATGCATTGATGGGTGGTGGGGGCCCATATTGACTATCATGAGGTCTTTTCTTGTAGCTGGTATATTCATCGGTTTTTCCTCGATTCATTCTTTCATGAATTGCTGAAAACGAAAAAAAGTTCATTAAAATTCAAGATCTAATAAATCAAATAATTTAAAATGCCTCTTCAAATTAACGGGTTTTTGACTCCCGAATATCCAACCGATTAATTAAATTCTTTATAACATATTCTATTTTTCTTTGACAAATAAGACAGCAGTCGTTGGCGTTTTCCCAGAATTTTACGTAAACCTCTCTGAGATAAATAGTCTTTTTTGTGTAATTCTAAATGTGAAGTAAGTCTTCGTATCCTATTGGTGAAACTAACTATTTGAAATTCAGTGGATCCTCTGTTTTCGTCTTTTTTTCTTGTGAAATAACTGAGATGAATGGATTTTTTACCATAAAATGAAATCTTCTCGCCCCCCTCTTTTTATTTTAAGAAATTTTTATTGATAGATATCTTTATTGATCAGTAATAATAATGCCTCTCATTTTTATTTTGTATATACAAAAATATTAATTTTGTTATTAATTTTTTTTTTAATAAAATTAAATTTTTATTTATTTGGATTTGAAAAGGGTATACATAAAGGATGGTTGTTTTGCACTCACAAAAGATAAAAATTTAGACCTAAAATAATAATATTTGTTGATTCATTTCTAGATCAAATTGATATGTCATTGAATTAGTATCGTGTATCAGAATGGAACGATGGAATGTAAGACAATGCGTGTGTGCATCTCTTTGTCGTCATAGATCAGATATAGTATGGGAAATATAGCAAAAATGTACTATTAATGCATTTTTAATCGCGGATACATATGTACCCTTACCATACTGAAACGACTGCCATTATTGGTATTAAACCAATAACGATTCATACAAGCCAAATCTTCTAATCGATAATTGGGCCAAAGAAATAACTTAAATTTAATAAGTTTTTTTTTATAGTTTTTGCTTTTATCCAAAACTTGACTGTTTACCTTATTCCCATTACAAAATGCTGCATTTCTATGTCTATTCTCAGAATTGAAACAAATTAGAATTCTCAATTCTCTACGACGTCTAGGTGATAAAATATTTTCAGGAACAAACAAATCATAATGATTTTTATCTCTATTTCCAGTCATCTTTTGATGTTTTGTAATGGCTTCATCAGAATTCTTATCGGCATGTTTTTTTTCTCGGTATCTTTGATTAATTTGGTGTTTGCTTTTATGAACTAATGAAATACCGATGGTTTGATAGATAATAAATTTTCCATCATTTTTTATAGATAGACGAATTGGTTCAATAATCAAAATTCCCCTTTTAATCAATTCTGTAAGAGTTAAATCTTTCTGAATCATCAGAATATCCGGACTCATTTCGCCTCTTTGAATAGAGGATATAGTAATTTCTCTTGGATTTATCAGTCTAAGCAGGAGACAATATACTTTGATGTTATTGCTTATTTTTTTATTTAAAGAATCATCCCATCTCAATTGAAAATGCAAATACCTTTTTAGGAAGAAATCAAACTCCGCTTTTGTATTGATCTTGTATTGCTTTTTATTTCTATTTTTTTTCATGTACGATCCCGTATAATCTTCTTCAACATCTTTTCTTGGTTTGAAAGAGCTGATTTAAAATCTTCTTGGACCGCGTATTCTTTTTCCCCTTGATTTCGGTTTTCTAATTCAAAAGATTTTTTGAATTCTCCGATATTGATATAAAAGGATCCCTTTTTTTATTTCCGGCGATGCTTTTGTTTTTACTATCTATTTTTTCATTTATATTAGAATTTAAAACTAGTAATTTAATTGGTATAACCCACGGTTTAATTTTATACGTATTATAAAGTATCCCCAATTCTGGGAAGAACCAAAATTCCATATTTGATATGGGACAACTTAGTATTTCTTCATTCATCCCCATCCAATCAAAAAGGGTTTTTTGATTGGATAGGTTGATTTCTTGATCTTGCTGAATCGTGAGATAAAAAAGACCCCTCTTATTGATTTTATCAATTATTTGATACTTATTAACCCTAGTCTTAGTATATTTATTACTGTTAGTGTCAGTATCAATATCGATCCAGGCGTCAATATCGACCTTATTTTTAAGACAAAAATGGAAAATTCTCCAATCAAAATATTTTCTATCCGGATTTATCTCCATATCTCTAATATCATCTTCTACTAGATAAGGGATAATAGGAATACCTTCCGGCATATTAAATGATTTTTGTGTATGTGTGTTGTAATTATAAAAACTATCTGGTTATTTTTTACTTGTAATGTTGATTCCATAATATAAGAGTCCTTCTTATCTCACTAATTAATAGATTTTATGCTAAAATATCATATCTATATTGTTTTTTAAAATTATCCTTTTTGATTCAGTAATGAATCTGTTTCGAATTATTTTTCGAGTTAATTAATCGATCCTTTTCATATAAATCACATAAATCTTTATTTTGAGACATACAGTGTTGATTGAATATATTTCGCCATTTTTGTGGTTGACTAATCTAGACCATTTAATATGAGATACATCACATTGATACTGACTCCTTAACCAATTTGTCCATTGATCCTTCCATAATTGCGAAGATCTTATGTCTTAATTCGAATGAAATAGTTCTTGTGTTACACAAAAAATCCTTTATTTCATTCTTAAGAAAAAGGGACATTCCGTTATATTGAAATACAGATTTTAACTTATATAAGTTAATAAGTTGAGTTTGTGATAATTTATAAAATACATATGCTTGTGAAAAGTAAGAGTCGCAAAAGTCTTTGAATTCTTGTTACTAATATTAGTAAGTGACTTTTTTATAGTCGAAATAAAGGGAATTACACTTTGATTTGTTTTATCAATTCTTTCGTGATTTGCTTCATTATCGTTAATGTATTTATTAATTTTTTTGTTGATTCAAGAAAAAGTTGTGTATTGATGCTAGGAATATTAATGATACATAGAAAGATATCTATGTATATCCTTTCAATGAAATATTTTATAAAATAATGTGACTTACGGATTAATCTAACATTTTTCTTTTTAATATCTGCCAAATATTTTTTTGTGATTCTGATCCTTTATTATCATAACTTATTTTGTTAGAACTAAAATTTATATCTGGAGTTCTTTTTTATTTTCTTTTGTAATTTTTTCTATTTGATTTATTATTGTATTTGTTCTATCAGTTAGATCTTGCATTTTTTTTTCTGTTAATGAATAATTTGTCCAACCCTGAGATATAATTTGAATCGATGATTCATGAATCATCCCATTACCAATTATCGAATCTTTTTTAGTTTCACTCAATTCATATACTTCTATTTCTCTCAATCCAATCCAAATAATATAATTGGGTTTATTTTGAGAGTTCTTTTATTATTTCTTTTATAAACAGAATGCTTTTAATGATCCATTTTTTTGTTTCTTTTGAGACATTTAGAAACAACTTTTTTGTTCTTTTAAAATTCTTAGAATTATAAACATTTCTTTTTTCAATTTTTTAATTTTTTTTTTAGTTCTTTAAAAATGGGTTCAAAAAATGAAAGTTTTTTTCTGGGAGAACCAAAAGGTAGTTCAGTTTCCATTCCAAAAACTGTTAAAAAGCAAAAATCATTTTTTTGATCCTTCTTTTTCATTGGATCATTATAAGGGGCTTGTAGTTTAGATCTGTGCCAAGGTTTAAGACTAAAAGGAAATAGGATCTTGATCTGAATACCGTCTGTTAACCAGTTTTTTGGAAATTCTTTTTCTGATAATTGAACGCCATTATAGGTACATTTAATATGCATTTCTCTATTCCAATCCTTTAAATCCTCAGACCATTCAGGAAATTGAAATAATAGTATACGGACTATATTTTTAGCTATTATCAATGAAGGTAATATAATATATTTTCTAAGAATTGATTGGGTTACTAACAAAAAACCTCTTAGTACTTGAGCAAGTAAAACTATCCCAGGCTTCCGCTATTTCTATACGCGCTTTCTCCTTTTCTTTTGTCTTCTTCTTTTTTGTCCTCTTCTTTTTTTTTCTCTGTATAATCCGAAAATTCCGTGTTTTTCCGCATCCAATTTCTAAAAATTATTTTCATACGCGCCGAAATATCAAAAAAAAAAAAAAAAGATGTGTCTATTCGGTCCAAAAAAAGGGGGGAATGTACATTTGCTTGAAAAAGTTTCCAAGTAACTGTTTTACGCCTTTGAGCGCGCATAGAGCCTTTGATTATGTCTCGACGAAAGTCCGATTGTTGTGAATAACGTATTAAAGCAATTTCGTCTGTTTGATCAGTATTATTAGTTTCTTGGGTATTGGTATAAGCATCAGTATTCTGGTGGTTATCAGTAAAAATCACTACGC
>BJCG01002783.1:0-45898 GCA_005406145.1 Prunus yedoensis
ACACAGTTCGTTCCTTAGATGGAGTGGTTGGTGTTTTGCTTAGTTCTAGCAATTAGATTTCACTCAAAACACACCAACATGACTCCTTTCCACCTTATTATGATGTTGCCCAAATTTTGGAATCGATCCGAAATCAAAGGTTGTAAGAAATTGGACAATTCATATTCGCACACTGTTCGTTCCTCAATGGATGTGGGTGGTGTTTTCATAGTTCTAGCGATTGGATTTCACTCCAAACTCACCAAATGACTCCTTCCCACCTTATTATGATGTTGCCCAAGTTTTGGAATCGATCCGAAATCAATAGGGTTAAAGAAAGTGGACAATTCAAGTTCGCACCAGTTCTTTCCTTAGATGGAGTGGTTGGTGTTTCGCTTAGTTCTAGCAATTGGATTTCACTCAAAAACTCACCAAATGACTCCTCCCACCTTATTATGATGTTGCCCAAGTTTTGGAATCGATCCGAAATCAATAGGGGTAAGAAATTGGACAATTCAGTTCGCACTAGTTCGTTCTTACTGGAGTGGTTGGTGTTTTCAATAGTTATAGCGAGTGGATTTCACTCAAAACTCAAATGACTCCCACCGTTTATCGATGTTGCCCAAGTTTTGGAATCGATCCGAAATCAATAGGGGTAAGAAATTGGACAATTCAGTTCGCACCCAGTTCGTT
The DNA here is from genome assembly GCA_005406145.1 of Prunus yedoensis. Classification (NCBI taxonomy): domain Eukaryota; kingdom Viridiplantae; phylum Streptophyta; class Magnoliopsida; order Rosales; family Rosaceae; genus Prunus; species Prunus yedoensis. Next base: position 673 of record BJCG01002783.1, read on the forward strand.
CCTTACATGGAGTGGTTGGTGTTTTGCGTAGTTCTAGCTATTGGATTTCACTCCAACTCACCAAATGACTCCTCCCACCTATTATGATGTTGCCCAAGTTTTGGAATCGATCCGAAATCAATAGGGGTAAGAAATTGGACAATTCAAGTTCGCACCTAGTTCGTTTCCTTGCATGGAGTGGTTGGTGTTTTTCAATAGTTCTAGCGATTGGATTTCACTCAAAACTCACCAAATCACACCTCCCACCTTATTATGATGTTGCCCAAGTTTTGGAATCGATCCGAAATCAATAGGGTTAAGAAATTGGACAATTCAAGTACCCACACAGTTCGTTCCTTAGATGGAGTGGTGGTGTTTTGCTTAGTTCTAGCCATTAGTCACTCAAAACAACCAAATGACTCCTTCCACCTTATTTATGTTGCCCAAGTTTTGGAATCGATCCGAAATCAATAGGGGTAAGAAATTGGACAATTCATGTTCGCACACTGTTCGTTCTCGCATGGAGTGGTTGGTGTTTTCAATAGTTCTAGCGATTGGATTTCACTCCAAATTCACCAAATGACTCCTTCCACCTTATTATAACGTTGCCCAAGTTTTGGAATCGATCCGAAATCAATGGGGTAAGAAATTGGACAATTCAAGTTCGCACCTAGTTCGTTCCTTACATGGAGTGGTTGGTGTTTTCAATAGTTCTAGCGATTGGATTTCACTCAAAACTCACCAAATGACTCCTCCCACCTTATTATGATGTTGCCCAAGTTTTGGAATCGATCCGAAATCAATAGGTGTAAGAAATTGGACAATTCATGTTCGCACACTGTTCGTTCCTCACATGGAGTGGTTATTGTTTTCAATAGTTCTAGCGATTGGATTTCACTCCAAACTCACCAAATGAACTCCTTCCACCTTATTATGATGTTTCCCAAGCTTTGGAATCGATCCGAAATCAATAGGGTAAGAAATTGGACATTCAAGTTCGCACCCAGTTCGTTCCTTACATGGAGTGGTTGGTGTTTCAACAGTTCTAACGATGGATTTCACTCCAAACTCACCAACTGAGTCCTTCCACCTTATTATGATGTTCCCAAGTTTGGAATCTATCCGAAATCAATCGGTGTAAGAAATTGGACAATTCAAGTTCGCACCCAGTTCGTTCCTTACATGGAGTGGTTGGGGTTTTGCTTAGTTCTAGCTATTGGATTTCACTCCAAACTCACCAAATGACTCCTCCCACCTTATTATGATGTTGCCCAAGTTTGGAATCGATCCGAAATCAATAGGGGTAAGAAATTGGACAATTCAAGTTCGCACCCAGTTAGTTCCTTACATGGAGTGGTTGGTATTTTCAATAGTTCTAGCGATTGGATTTCACTCCAAACTCACCAAATGACTCCTTCCACCTTATTATGATGTTGCCCAAGTTTTGGAATCGATCCGAAATCAATAGGGGTAAGAAATTGGACAATTCATGTTCGCACCCAGTTCGTTCCTTACATGGAGTTGTTGGTGTTTTGCTTAGTTCTAGCTATTGATTTCACTCCAAACTCACCAAATGACTCCTCCCACCTTATTATGATGTTGCCAAGGTTTTGGAATCGATCCGAAATCAATAGGGGTAAGAAATTGGACAATTCAAGTTCGCACCTAGTTCGTTCCTTACATGGAGTGGTTGGTGTTTTCAATAGTTCTAGCGATTGGATTTCACTCAAAACTCACCAAATGACTCCTCCCACCTTATTATGATGTTGCCCAAGTTTTGGAATCGATCCGAAATCAATAGGTGTAAGAAATTGGACAATTCATGTTCGCACACTGTTTCGTTCCTCACATGGAGTGGTTGGTGTTTTCAATAGTTCTAGCGATTGGATTTCACTCCAAACTCTCCAAATGACTCCTTCCACCTTATTATGATGTTTCCCAAGCTTTGGAATCGATCCGAAATCAATAGGGGTATGAAAATGGACAATTCAAGTTCGCACCCAGTTCGTTCCTTACATGGAGTGGTTGGTGTTTTGCTTAGTTCTAGCGATTGGACTTCACCCCAAACTCACCAAATGACTCCTCCCACCTTATTATGATGTTGCCCAAGTTTTGGAATCGATCCGAAATCAATAGGGTTAAGAAATTGGACAAATCAAGTTCGCACACAGTTCGTTCCTTAGATGGAGTGGTTGGTGTTTTGCTTAGTTCTAGCAATTGGATTTCACTCAAAACTCACCAAATGACTCCTCCCACCTTATTATGATGTTGCCCAAGTTTTGGAATCGATCCGAAATCAATAGGTGTAAGAAATTGGACAATTCAAGTTCGCATCCAGTTCGTTCCTAACATGGAGTGGTTGGTGTTTGCTTAGTTCTAGCTATTGGATTTCACTCCAAACTCACCAAATGACTCCTCCCACCTTATTATGATGTTGCCCAAGTTTTGGAATCAATAGGTGTAAGAAATTGGACAATTCATGTTCGCAAACTGTTCGTTCCTCACATGGAGTGGTTGGTGTTTTCAATAGTTCTAGCGATTGGATTTCACTCCAAAACTCACCAAATGACTCCTTCCACCTTATTATGATGTTTCCCAAGCTTTGGAATCTATCCGAAATCAATCGGTGTAAGAAATTGGACAATTCAAGTTCGCACCCAGTTCGTTCCTTACATGGAGTGGTTGGTGTTTGCTTAGTTCTAGCGATTGGATTTCACTCCAAACTCACCAAATGACTCCTCCCACCTTATTATGATGTTGCCCAAGTTTTGGAATCGATCCGAAATCAATAGGTGTAAGAAATTGGACAATTCAAGTTCGCACCCAGTTCGTTCCTTAGATGGAGTGGTTGGTGTTTTGCTTAGTTCTAGCAATTGGATTTCACTCAAAACCCACCAAATGACTCCTCCCACCTTATTATGATGTTGCCCAAGTTTTGGAATCGATCCGAAATCAATAGGTGTAAGAAATTGGACAATTCAAGTTCGCACCCAGTTCGTTCCTTACATGGAGTGGTTGGATTTTTCAACAGTTCTAACGATTGGATTTCACTCCAAACTCACCAACTGACTCCTTCCACCTTATTATGATGTTGCCCAAGTTTTGGAATCTATCCGAAATCAATAGGGTTAAGAAGTTGGACAATTCAAGTTCGCACCCAGTTCGTTCCTGACATGGAGTGGTTGGTGTTTTTCTTAGTTCTGCTATTGGATTTCACTCCAAACTCACCAAATGACTCCTCCCACCTTATTATGATGTTGCCCAAGTTTTGGAATCAATCCGAAATCAATAGGGGTAAGAAATTGGACAATTCAAGTTCGCACCCAGTTCGTTCCTTACATGGAGTGGTTGGTGTTTTCAACAGTTCTAACGATTGGATTTCACTCCAAACTCACCAACTGAGTCCTTCCACCTTATTATGATGTTTCCCAAGTTTTGGAATCGATCCGAAATCAATTGGTGTAAGAAATTGGACAATTCAAGTTCGCACCCTGTTCGTTCCTCACACGGAGTGGTTGGTGTTTTCAACAGTTCTAGCGATTGGATTTCACTCCAAACTTACCAAATGACTCGTTCCACCTTATTATGATGTTGCCCAAGTTTTGGAATCGATCCGAAATCAATAGGTGTAAGAAATTGGACAATTCAAGTTCGCACCCAGTTCGTTCCTTACATGGAGTGGTTGGTGTTTTGCTTAGTTCTAGCAATTGGATTTCACTCAAAACTCACCAAATGACTCCTCCCACCTTATTATGATGTTGCCCAAGTTTTGGAATCGATCCGAAATCAATAGGTTTAAGAAATTGGACAATTCAAGTTCGCACCCAGTTCGTTCCTTACATGGAGTGGTTGGTGTTTTCAATAGTTCTAGCGATTGGATTTCACTCAAAACTCACCACATGACTCCTCCCACCTTATTATGATGTTGCCCAAGTTTTGGAATCGATCCGAAATCAATAGGGTTAAGAAATTGGACAATTCAAGTTCGCACCCAGTTCGTTCGTTAGTTGGAGTGGTTGGTGTTTCGCTTAGTTCTAGCAATTGGATTTCACTCAAAACTCACCAAATGACTCCTCCCACCTTATTATGATGTTGCCCAAGTTTTGAAATCGATCCGAAATCAATAGGGGTAAGAAATTGGACAATTCAAGTTCGCACCCAGTTCGTTCCTTACATGGAGTGGTTTGTGTTTTCAATAGTTCTAGCGATTGGATTTCACTCCAAACTCACCAAATGACTCCTTCCACCTTATTCTGATGTTGCCCAAGTTTTGGAATCGATCCGAAATTAATAGGGTTAAGAAATTGGACAATTCAAGTTCGCACACAGTTCGTTCCTTAAATGGAGTGGTTGGTGTTTTGCTTAGTTCTAGCAATTGGATTTCACTCAAAACTCACCAAATGACTCCTCCCACCTCATTATGATGTTGCCCAAGTTTTGGAATCGATCCGAAATCAATAGGTGTAAGAAATTGGACAATTCATGTTCGCACACTGTTCGTTCCTCACATGGAGTGGTTGGTGTTTTCAATAGTTCTAGCGATTGGATTTCACTCCAAACTCACCAACTGAGTCCTTCCACCTTATTATGATGTTTCCCAAGCTTTGGAATCTATCCGAAATCAGTAGGTGTAAGAAATTGGACAATTCAAGTTCGCACCCAGTTCGTTCCTTACATGGAGTGGTTGGTGTTTTGCTTAGTTCTAGCAATTGGATTTGACTCAAAACTCACTAAATGACTCCTCCCACCATATTATGATGTTGCCCAAGTTTTGGAATCGATCCGAAATCAATAGGTGTAAGAAATTGGACAATTCAAGTTCGCACCCAGTTCGTTCCTTACATGGAGTGGTTGGATTTTTCAACAGTTCTAACGATTGGATTTCACTCCAAACTCACCAACTGACTCCTTCCACCTTATTATGATGTTGCCCAAGTTTTGGAATCGATCCGAAATCAATAGGGTTAAGAAATTGGACAATTCAAGTTCGCACCCAGTTCGTTCCTGACATGGAGTGGTTGGTGTTTTGCTTAGTTCTAGCTATTGGATTTCACTCCAAACTCACCAAATGACTCCTCCCACCTTATTATGATGTTGCCCAAGTTTGGAATCGATCTGAAATCAATAGGGGTAAGAAATTGGACAATTCAAGTTCGCACCCAGTTTGTTCCTTACATGGAGTGTTTGGTGTTTTCAACAGTTCTAACGATTGGATTTCACTCCAAACTCACCAACTGAGTCCTTCCACCATATAATGATGTTTCCCAAGTTTTGGAATCGATCCGAAATCAATAGGTGTAAGAAATAAGACAATTCAAGTTCGCACCCAGTTCGTTCCTTAGATGGAGTGGTTGGTGTTTGCTTAGTTCTAGCAATTGGATTTCACTCAAAACTCACCAAATGACTCCTCCCACCTTATTATGATGTTGCCCAAGGTTTGGAATCGATCCGAAATCAATAGGTGTAAGAAATTGGACAATTTATGTTCGAACCCTGTTCGTTCCTCACATGGAGTGGTTGGTGTTTTCAATAGTTCTAGCGATTGGATTTCACTCAAAACTCACCAAATGACTCCTCCCACCTTATTATGATGATGCCCAAGTTTTGGAATCGATCCGAAATCAATAGGTGTAAGAAATTGGACAATTCAAGTTCGCACCCAGTTCGTTCCTTAGATGGAGTGGTTGGTGTTTTGCTTAGTTCTAGCGATTGAATTTCACTCAAAACTCACCAAATGGCTCCTCCCACCTTATTATGATGTTGCCCAAGTTTTGGAAGCGATCCGAAATCAATAGGTGTAAGAAATTGGACAATTCAAGTTCGCACCCAGTTCGTTCCATACATGGAGTGGTTGGTATTTTCAATAGTTCTAGCGATTGGATTTCACTCCAAACTCACCAAATGACTCCTTCCACCTTATTATGATGTTGCCCAAGTTTTGGAATCGATCCGAAATCAATAGGTGTAAGAAATTGGACAATTCAAGTTCGCACCCAGTTCGTTCCTTACATGGAGTGGTTGGTGTTTTGCTTAGTTCTAGCGATTGGATTTCACTCCAAAGTCACCAAATGACTCCTCCCACCTTATTATGACGTTGCCCAAGTTTTGGAATCGATCCGAAATCAATAGGTGTAAGAAATTGGACAATTCAAGTTCGCACCCAGTTCGTTCCTTAGATGGAGTGGTTGGTGTTTTGCTTAGTTCTAGCGATTGGATTTCACTCAAAACTCACCAAATGACTCCTCCCACCTTATTATGATGTTGCCTAAGTTATGGAAGCGATCCGAAATCAATAGGTGTAAGAAATTGGACAATTCATGTTCGCACCCTGTTCGTTCCTCACACGGAGTGGTTGGTGTTTTCAACAGTTCTAGCGATTGGATTTCACTCCAAACTCACCAAATGACTCCTTCCACCTTATTATGATGTTTCCCAAGTTTTGGAATCGATCTGAAATCAATAGGTCTAAGAAATTGGACAATTCATGTTCGCACCCTGTTCGTTCCTCACATGGAGTGGTTGGTGTTTTCAATAGTTCTAGCGATTGGATTTCACTCCAAACTCCCCAAATGACTCCTTCCACCTTATTATGATGTTTCCCAAGTTTTGGAATCGATCCGAAATCAATAGGTTTAAGAAATTGGACAATTCAAGTTCGCACCCAGTTCGTTCCTTAGATGGAGTGGTTGGTGTTTTGCTTAGTTCTAGCGATTGGATTTCACTCAAAACTCACCAAATGACTCCTCCCACCTTATTATGATGTTGCCCAAGTTTTGGAAGCGATCCGAAATCAATAGGTGTAAGAAATTGGACAATTCATGTTCGCACCCTGTTCGTTCCTCACATGGAGTGGTTGGTGTTTTCAATAGTTCTAGCGATTGGATTTCACTCCAAACTCACCAAATGACTCCTTCCACCTTATTATGATGTTTCCCAAGTTTTGGAATCGATACGAAATCAATAGGTGTAAGAAATTGGACAATTCATGTTCGCACCCTGTACGTTCCTCACACGGAGTGGTTGGTGTTTTCAACAGTTCTAGCGATTGGATTTCACTCCAAACTCACCAAATGACTCCTTCCACCTTATTATGATGTTTCCCAAGTTTTGGAATCGATCCGAAATCAATAGGTGTAAGAAATTGGACAATTCAAGTTCGCACCCAGTTCGTTCCTTACATGGAGTGGTTGGTGTTTTGCTTAGTTATAGCGATTGGATTTCACTCCAAAGTCACCAAATGACTCCTCCCACCTTATTATGATGTTGCCCAAGTTTTTGAATCGATCCGAAATCAATAGGTGTAAGAAATTGGACAATTCATGTTCGCACCCTGTTCGTTCCTCACACGGAGTGGTTGGTGTTTTCAACAGTTCTAGCGATTGGATTTCACTCCAAACTCACCAAATGACTCCTTCCACCTTATTATGATGTTTCCCAAGTTTTGGAATCGATACGAAATCAATAGGTGTAAGAAATTGGACAATTCAAGTTCGCACCCAGTTCGTTCCTGACATGGAGTGGTTGGTGTTTTGCTTAGTTCTGGCTATTGGATTTCACTCCAAACTCACCAAATGACTCCTCCCACCTTATTATGTTGTTGCCCAAGTTTTCGAATCGATCCGTATTCAATAGGTGTAAGAAATTGGACAATTCATGTTCGCACCCTGTTCGTTCCTCACATGGAGTGGTTGGTGTTTTCAATAGTTCTAGCGATTGGATTTCACTCCAAACTCACCAAATGACTCCTTCCACCTTATTATGATGTTTCCCAAGTTTTGGAATCGATCCGAAATCAATAGGTGTAAGAAATTGGACAATTCAAGTTCGCACCCAGTTCGTTCCTTAGATGGAGTGGTTGGTGTTTTGCTTAGTTCTAGCGATTGGATTTCATTCAAAACTCACCAAATGACTCCTCCCACCTTATTATAATGTTGCCCAAGTTTTGGAATCGATCCGAAATCAATAGGTGTAAGAAATTGGACAATTCATGTTCGCACCCTGTACGTTCCTCACACGGAGTGGTTGGTGTTTTCAACAGTTCTAGCGATTGGATTTCACTCCAAACTCACCAAATGACTCCTTCCACCTTATTATGATGTTTCCCAAGTTTTGGAATCGATCCGACATCAATAGGTGTAAGAAATTGGACAATTCATGTTCGCACACTGTTCGTTCCTCACATTGAGTGGTTAGTGTTTTCAATAGTTCTAGCGATTGTATTTCACTCCAAACTCGCCAAATGACTCCTTCCACCTTATTATGATGTTTCCCAAGTTTTGGAATAGATCCGAAATCAATAGGTGTAAGAAATTTGACAATTCAAGTTCGCACCCAGTTCGTTCCTTACATGGAGTGGTTGGTGTTTTGCTTAGTTCTAGCGATTGGATTTCACTCCAAAGTCACCAAATGACTCCTCCCACCTTATTATGACGTTGCCCAAGTTTTGGAATCGATCCGAAATCAATAGGTGTAAGAAATTGGACAATTCAAGTTCGCACCCAGTTCGTTCCTTAGATGGAGTGGTTGGTGTTTTGCTTAGTTCTAGCGATTGGATTTCACTCAAAACTCACCGAATGACTCCTCCCACCTTATTATGATGTTGCCCAAGTTTTGGAAGCGATCCGAAATCAATAGGTGTAAGAAATTGGACAATTCATGTTCGCACCCTGTTCGTTCCTCACACGGAGTGGTTGGTGTTTTCAACAGTTCTAGCGATTGGATTTCACTCCAAACTCACCAAATGACTCCTTCCACCTTATTATGATGTTTCCCAAGTTTTGGAATCGATCCGAAATCAATAGGTGTAAGAAATTGGACAATTCAAGTTCGCACCCAGTTCGTTCCTTACATGGAGTGGTTTGTGTTTTGCTTAGTTCTAGCTATTGGATTTCACTCCAAACTCACCAAATGACTCCTCCCACCTTATTATGACGTTGCCCAAGTTTTGGAATCGATCCGAAATCAATAGGTGTAAGAAATTGGACAATTCAAGTTCGCACCCAGTTCGTTCCTTACATGGAGTGGTTGGTGTTTTGCTTAGTTCTAGCGATTGGATTTCACTCCAAAGTAACCAAATGACTCCTCCCACCTTATTATGACGTTGCCCAAGTTTTGGAATCGATCCGAAATCAATAGGTGTAAGAAATTGGACAATTCAAGTTCGCACCCAGTTCGTTCCTTAGATGGAGTGGTTGGTGTTTTGCTTAGTTCTAGCGATTGGATTTCACTCAAAACTCACCGAATGACTCCTCCCACCTTATTATGATGTTGCCCAAGTTTTGGAAGCGATCCGAAATCAATAGGTGTAAGAAATTGGACAATTCATGTTCGCACCCTGTTCGTTCCTCACACGGAGTCGTTGGTGTTTTCAACAGTTCTAGCGATTGGATTTCACTCTAAACTCACCAAATGACTCCTCCCACCTTATTATGATGTTTCCCAAGTTTTGGAATCGATCCGACATCAATAGGTGTAAGAAATTGGACAATTCATGTTCGCACACTGTTCATTCCTCACATTGAGTGGTTAGTGTTTTCAATAGTTCTAGCGATTGTATTTCACTCCAAACTCACCAAATGACTCCTTCCACCTTATTATGATGTTTCCCAAGTTTTGGAATCGATCCGAAATCAATAGGTGTAAGAAATTGGACAATTCAAGTTCGCACCCAGTTCGTTCCTGACATGGAGTGGTTGGTGTTTTGCTTAGTTCTAGCTATTGGATTTCACTCCTAACTCACCAAATGACTCCTCCCACCTTATTATGTTGTTGCCCAAGTTTTGGAATCGATCCGTATTCAATAGGTATAAGAAATTGGACAATTCATGTTCGCACCCTGTTCGTTCCTCACATGGAGTGGTTGGTGTTTTCAATAGTTCTAGCTATTGGATTTCACTCCAAACTCACCAAATGACTCCTTCCACCTTATTATGATGTTTCCCAAGTTTTGGAATCGATCCGAAATCAATAGGTGTAAGAAATTGGACAATTCAAGTTCGCACCCAGTTCGTTCCTTAGATGGAGTGGTTGGTGTTTTGCTTAGTTCTAGCGATTGGATTTCACTCAAAACTCACCGAATGACTCCTCCCACCTTATTATGATGTTGCCCAAGTTTTGGAAGCGATCCGAAATCAATAGGTGTAAGAAATTGGACAATTCATGTTCGCACCCTGTTCGTTCCTCACACGGAGTGGTTGGTGTTTTCAACAGTTCTAGCGATTGGATTTCACTCCAAACTCACCAAATGACTCCTTCCACCTTATTATGATGTTTCCCAAGTTTTGGAATCGATCCGAAATCAATAGGTGTAAGAAATTGGACAATTCAAGTTCGCACCCAGTTCGTTCCTTACATGGAGTGGTTTGTGTTTTGCTTAGTTCTAGCTATTGGATTTCACTCCAAACTCACCAAATGACTCCTCCCACCTTATTATGACGTTGCCCAAGTTTTGGAATCGATCCGAAATCAATAGGTGTAAGAAATTGGACAATTCAAGTTCGCACCCAGTTCGTTCCTTACATGGAGTGGTTGGTGTTTTGCTTAGTTCTAGCGATTGGATTTCACTCCAAAGTAACCAAATGACTCCTCCCACCTTATTATGACGTTGCCCAAGTTTTGGAATCGATCCGAAATCAATAGGTGTAAGAAATTGGACAATTCAAGTTCGCACCCAGTTCGTTCCTTAGATGGAGTGGTTGGTGTTTTGCTTAGTTCTAGCGATTGGATTTCACTCAAAACTCACCGAATGACTCCTCCCACCTTATTATGATGTTGCCCAAGTTTTGGAAGCGATCCGAAATCAATAGGTGTAAGAAATTGGACAATTCATGTTCGCACCCTGTTCGTTCCTCACACGGAGTCGTTGGTGTTTTCAACAGTTCTAGCGATTGGATTTCACTCTAAACTCACCAAATGACTCCTCCCACCTTATTATGATGTTTCCCAAGTTTTGGAATCGATCCGACATCAATAGGTGTAAGAAATTGGACAATTCATGTTCGCACACTGTTCATTCCTCACATTGAGTGGTTAGTGTTTTCAATAGTTCTAGCGATTGTATTTCACTCCAAACTCACCAAATGACTCCTTCCACCTTATTATGATGTTTCCCAAGTTTTGGAATCGATCCGAAATCAATAGGTGTAAGAAATTGGACAATTCAAGTTCGCACCCAGTTCGTTCCTGACATGGAGTGGTTGGTGTTTTGCTTAGTTCTAGCTATTGGATTTCACTCCTAACTCACCAAATGACTCCTCCCACCTTATTATGTTGTTGCCCAAGTTTTGGAATCGATCCGTATTCAATAGGTATAAGAAATTGGACAATTCATGTTCGCACCCTGTTCGTTCCTCACATGGAGTGGTTGGTGTTTTCAATAGTTCTAGCTATTGGATTTCACTCCAAACTCACCAAATGACTCCTTCCACCTTATTATGATGTTTCCCAAGTTTTGGAATCGATCCGAAATCAATAGGTGTAAGAAATTGGACAATTCAAGTTCGCACCCAGTTCGTTCCTTAGATGGAGTGGTTGGTGTTTTGCTTAGTTCTAGCGATTGGATTTCACTCAAAACTCACCGAATGACTCCTCCCACCTTATTATGATGTTGCCCAAGTTTGGAAGCGATCCGAAATCAATAGGTGTAAGAAATTGGACAATTCATGTTCGCACCCTGTTCGTTCCTCACACGGAGTCGTTGGTGTTTTCAACAGTTCTAGCGATTGGATTTCACTCCAAACTCACCAAATGACTCCTCCCACCTTAGTATGATGTTTCCCAAGTTTTGGAATCGATCCGACATCAATAGGTGTAAGAAATTGGACAATTCATGTTCGCACACTGTTCGTTCCTCACATTGAGTGGTTAGTGTTTTCAATAGTTCTAGCGATTGTATTTCACTCCAAACTCACCAAATGACTCCTTCCACCTTATTATGATGTTTCCCAAGTTTTGGAATCGATCCGAAATCAATAGGTGTAAGAAATTGGACAATTCATGTTCGCACACTGTTCGTTCCTCACATTGAGTGGTTGGTGTTTTCAACAGTTCTAGCGATTGTATTTCACTCCAAACTCACCAAATGATTCCTTCCACCTTAATATGATGTTTCCCAAGTTTTGGAATCGATCCGAAATCAATAGGTGTAAGAAATTGGACAATTCAAGTTCGCACCCAGTTCGTTCCTTAGATGGAGTGGTTGGTGTTTTGCTTAGTTCAAGCGATTGGATTTCATTCAAAACTCACCAAATGACTCCTCCCACCTTATTATGATGTTGCCCAAGTTTTGGAATCGATCCGAAATCAATAGGTGTAAGAAATTGGACAATTCAAGTTCGCACCCAGTTCGTTCCTTACATGGAGTGGTTGGTGTTTTGCTTAGTTATAGCGATTGGATTTCACTCAAAACTCACCAAATGACTCCTCCAACCTTATTATGATGTTGCCCAAGTTTTGGAATCGATCCGAAATCAATAGGTGTAAGAAATTGGACAATTCAAGTTCGCACCCTGTTCCTTCCTTACATGGAGTGGTTTGTGTTTTCAATAGTTCTAGGGATTGGATTTCACTCCAAACTCACCAAATGACTCCTCCCACCTTATTATGACGTTGCCCAAGTTTTGGAATCGATCCGAAATCAATAGGTGTAAGAAATTGGACAATTCAAGTTCGCAACCAGTTCGTTCCTTACATGGAGTGGTTGGTGTTTTGCTTAGTTCTAGCAATTGGATTTCACTCCAAACTCACCAAATGACTCCTCCCACCTTATTATGATGTTACCCAAGTTTTGGAATCGATCCGAAAACAATAGGGGTAAGAAATTGGACAATTCAAGTTCGAACCAGTTCGTTCCTTACATGCAGTGGTTGGTGTTTTCAATAGTTCTAGCAATTGGATTTCACTCCAAACTCACCAAATGAATCCTCCGACCCTATTATGATATTGCCCAAGTTTTGGAATCGATCCGAAATCAATACGGGTAAGAAATTGGACAATTCAAGTTCGCACCCAGTTCGTTCCTTACATGCAGTGGTTGGTGTTTTCAATAGTTCTAGCGATTGGATTTCACTCCAAACTCACCAAATGAATCCTTCCACCTTATTATGATGTTGCCCAAGTTTTGGAATCGATCCGAAATCAATAGGTGTAAGAAATTGGACAATTCAAGTTCGCACCCAGTTCGTTCCTTACATGGGGTGGTTGGTGTTTTGCGTAGTTCTAGCGATTGGATTTCACTCCAAACTCACCAAATGACTCCTCCCACCTTATTATGATGTCGCCCAAGTTTTGGAATCGATCCGAAATCAATAGGTGTAAGAAATTGGACCATTCAAGTTCGCACCCAGTTCGTTCCTTAGATGGAGTGGTTGGTGTTTTGCTTAGTTCTAGCGATTGGATTTCAATCAAAACTCACCAAATGACTACTCCCACCTTATTATGATGTTGCCCAAGTTTTGGAATCGATACGAAATCAATAGGTGTAAGAAATTGGACAATTCAAGTTCGCACCTAGTTCGTTCCATACATGGAGTGGTTGGTGTTTTGCTTTGTTCTAGCTATTGGATTTTACTCCAAACTAACCAAATGACTCTTTCCACCTTATTATTATGTTGCCCAAGTTTTGGAATCGATCCGAAATCAATAGGTGTAAGAAATTGGACAATTCAAGTTCGCACCCAGTTCGTTCCTTACATGGAGTGGTTGGTGTTTTGCTTAGTTCTAGCAATTGGATTTCACTCCAAACTCACCAAATGACTCCTCCGACCCTATTATGCTGTTGCCCCCGTTTTCGAATCGATCCGAAATCAATACGGGTAAGAAATTGGACAATTCAAGTTCGAACCAGTTCGTTCCTTACATGGAGTGGTTGGTGTTTTGCTTAGTTCTAGCTATTGGATTTCACCCACAACTCACCAAATGACTCCTCCCACCTTATTATGATGTTGCCCAAGTTTTGGAATCGATCCGAAATCAATAGGTGTAAGAAATTGGACAATTCAAGTTCGCAACCAGTTCGTTCCTTACATGGAGTGGTTGGTGTTTTGCTTAGTTCTAGCAATTGGATTTCACTCCAAACTCACCAAATGACTCCTCCGACCTTATTATGCTGTTGCCCAAGTTTTGGAATCGATTCGAAATCAATACGGGTAAGAAATTGGACAATTCAAGTTCGCACCCAGTTCGTTCCTTACATGGAATGGTTGGTGTTTTGCGTAGTTCTAGCGATTGGATTTCACTCCAAACTCACCAAATGACTCCTCCCACCTTATTATGATGTTACCCAAATTTTGGAATCGATCCGAAAACAATAGGGGTAAGAAATTGGACAATTCAAGTTCGAACCAGTTCGTTCCTTACATGGAGTGGTTGGTGTTTTGCTTAGTTCTAGCAATTGGATTTCAATCAAAACTCACCAAATGACTACTCCCACCTTATTATGATGTTGCCCAAGTTTTGGAATCGATCCGAAATCAATAGGGGTAAGAAATTGGACAATTCAAGTTCGCAACCAGTTCGTTCCTTACATGGAGTGGTTGGTGTTTTGCTTAGTTCTAGCGATTGGATTTCACTCCAAACTCACCAAATGACTCGTCCCCCCTTATTATGACGTTGCCCAAGTTTTGGAATCGATCCGAAATCAATAGGTGTAAGAAATTGGACAATTGAAGTTCGCACCCAGTTCGTTCCTTACATGGAGTGGTTGGTGTTTTGCTTAGTTCTAGCTATTGGATTTCACTCAAAACTCACCAAATGACTCCTCCCACCTTATTATGATGTTGCCCAAGTTTTGGAATCGATCCGTATTCAATAGGTGTAAGAAATTGGACAATTCATGTTCGCACCCTGTTCGTTCCTCACATGGAGTGGTTGGTGTTTTCCATAGTTCTAGCGATTGGATTTCACTCCAAACTCACCAGATGACTCCTTCCACCTTATTATGATGTTTCCCAAGCTTTAGAATCGATCCGAAATCAATAGGTGTAAGAAATTGGACAATTCAAGTTCGCAACCCGTTCGTTCTTTACATGGAGTGGTTGGTGTTTTGCTTAGTTCTAGCGATTGGATTTGACTCCAAACTCACCAAATGACTCCTCCCCCCTTATTATGACGTTGCCCAAGTTTTGGAATCGATCCGAAATCAATAGGTGTAAGAAATTGGACAATTGAAGTTCTCACCCAGTTCGTTCCTCAGATGGAGCGGTTGGTGTTTTGCTTAGTTCTAGCGATTGGATTTCACTCAAAACTCACCAAATGACTCCTCCAACCTTATTATGTTGTTGCCCAAGTTTTGGAATCGATCCGAAATCAATAGGGGTAAGAAATTGGACAATTCAAGTTCGCACCCAGTTCCTTCCTTACATGGAGTGGTTGGTGTTTTCAATAGTTCTAGCGATTGGATTTCACTCCAAACTCACCAAATGACTACTTCCACCTTATTATGATGTTGCCCAAGTTTTGGAATAGATCCGAAATCAATAGGTGTAAGAAATTGGACAATTCAAGTTCGCACCCAGTTCGTTCCTTACATGGAGTGGTTGGTGTTTTGCTTAGTTCTAGCAATTGGATTTCACTCCAAACTCACCAAATGACTCCTCCAACGTTATTATGATGTTGCCCAAGTTTTGGAATCGATCCGAAATCAATAGGGGTAAGAAATTGGACAATTCAAGTTCGCACCCAGTTCGTTCTTTACATTGAGTGATTTGTGTTTTCAGTAGTTCTAGCGATTGGATTTCACTCCAAACTCACCAAATGACTCCTTCCTCCTTATTATGATGTTGCCGAAGTTTTGGAATTGATCCGAAATCAATAGGGTAAGAAATTAAACAATTCAAGTTCGCACCAGTTCGTTCCTTACATGGAGTGGTTGGTGTTTTGCTTAGTTCTAGCTATTGGATTTCACTCCAAACTCACCAAATGACTCCTCCCACCTTATTATGATGTTGCCCATGTTTTGGGATCGATCCGAAATCAATAGGGGTAAGAAATTGGACAATTCAAGTTCGCACCCAGTTCGTTCTTTACATTGAGTGATTGGTGTTTTCAATAGTTCTAGCGATTGGATTTCACTCAAAACTCACCAAATGACTACTTCCACCTTATTATGATGTTGCCCAAGTTTTGGAATAGATCCGAAATCAATAGGAGTAAGAAATTGGACAATTCAAGTTCGCACCCAATTCGTTCTTTACATGGAGTGGTTGGTGTTTTCAATAGTTCTAACGATTGGATTTCACTCCAAACTAACCAAATGACTCCTCCAACCTTCTTATGATGTTGCCCAAGTTTTGGAATTTATCCGAAATCAATAGGGGTAAGAAATTGGACAATTCAAGTTCGCACCAGTTCGTTCCTTACATGGAGTGGTTGGTGTTTTCAATAGTTCTAGCGATTGGATTTCACTCCAAACTCTCCAAATGACTACTTCCACCTTATTATGATGTTGCCCAAGTTTTGGAATCGATCCGAAATCAATAGGTGTAAGAAATTGGACAATTCAAGTTCGCACCCAGTTCGTTCCTTACATGGAGTGGTTGGTGTTTTGCTTAGTTCTAGCAATTGGATTTCACTCCAAACTCACCAAATGACTCCTCCAACGTTATTATGATGTTGCCCAAGTTTTGGAATCGATCCGAAATCAATAGGGGTAAGAAATTGGACAATTCAAGTTCGCACCCAGTTCGTTCTTTACATTGAGTGATTGGTGTTTTCAGTAGTTCTAGCGATTGGATTTCACTCCAAACTCACCAAATGACTCCTTCCACCTTATTATGATGTTGCCCAAGTTTTTGAACCGATCCGAAATCAATAGGTGTAAGAAATTGGACAATTCAAGTTCGCACCCAGTTCGTTCCTTACATGGAGTGGTTGGTGTTTTGCTTAGTTCTAGCAATTGGATTTCACTCCAAACTCACCAAATGACTCCTCCAACGTTATTATGATGTTGCCCAAGTTTTGGAATCGATCCGAAATCAATAGGGGTAAGAAATTGGACAATTCAAGTTCGCACCCAGTTCGTTCTTTACATTGAGTGATTGGTGTTTTCAGTAGTTCTAGCGATTGGATTTCACTCCAAACTCACCAAATGACTCCTTCCACCTTATTATGATGTTGCCCAAGTTTTTGAACCGATCCGAAATCAATAGGTGTAAGAAATTGGACAATTCAAGTTCATCCCAGTTCGTTCCTTACATGGAGTGGTTGGTGTTTTCAATAGTTCTAGCGATTGGATTTCACTCCAAACTCACCAAATGACTCCTTCCACCTTATTATGATGTTGCCCAAGTTTTGGAATTGATCCGAAATCAATAGGGGTAAGAAATTGGACAATTCAAGTTCGCACCAGTTCGTTCCTTACATGGAGTGGTTTGTGTTTTGCTTAGTTCTAGCTATTGGATTTCACTCCAAACTCACCAAATGACTCCTCCCACCTTGTTATGATGTTGCCCATGTTTTGGGATCGATCCGAAATCAATAGGGGTAAGAAATTGGACAATTCAAGTTCGCACCCAGTTCGTTCTTTACATTGAGTGATTGGTGTTTTCAATAGTTCTAGTGATTGGATTTCACTCCAACCTCACCAAATGACTCCTTCCATCTTATTATGATGTTGCCCAAGTTTTTGAACCGATCCGAAATCAATAGGTGTAAGAAATTGGACAATTCAAGTTCAACCCAGTTCGTTCCTTACATGGAGTGGTTGTTGTTTTCAGTAGTTCTAGCAATTGGATTTCACTCCAAACTCACCAAATGACTCCTTCCACCTTATTATGATGTTGCCCAAGTTTTTGAACCGATCCGAAATCAATAGGTGTAAGAAATTGGACAATTCAAGTTCAACCCAGTTCGTTCCTTACATGGAGTGGTTGGTGTTTTCAGTAGTTCTAGCGATTGGATTTCACTCCAAACTAACCAAATGACTCCTCCAACCTTATTATGATGTTGCCCAAGTTTTGGAATCTATCCGAAATCAATAGGGGTAAGAAATTGGACAATTCAAGTTCGCACCAGTTCGTTCCTTACATGGAGTGGTTGGTGTTTTCAATAGTTCTAGCGATTGGATTTCACTCCAAACTCACCAAATGACTCATTCCACATTATTATGATGTTGCCCAAGTTTTGGAATCGATCCGAAATCAATAGGTGTAAGAAATTGGACAATTCAAGTTCGCACCCAGTTCGTTCCTTACATGGAGTGGTTGGTGTTTTGCTTAGTTTTAGCGATTGCATTTCACTCCAAACTAACCAAATGACTCCTCCAACCTTATTATGATGTTGCCCAAGTTATGGAATCGATCCGAAATCAATAGGGGTAAGAAATTGGACAATTCAAGTTCGCACCAAGTTCGTTCTTTACATGGAGTGGTTGGTGTTTTCAATAGTTCTAGCGATTGGATTTCACTCCAAACTCACCAAATGACTCCTTCCACCGTATTATGATGTTGCCCAACTTTTGGAATCGATCCGAAATCAATAGGGGTAAGAAATTGGACAATTCAAGTTCGCACCAGTTCGTTCCTTACATGGAGTGGTTGGTGTTTTGCTTAGTTCTAGCTATTGGATTTCACTCCAAACTCACCAAATGACTCCTCCGACCCTATTATGATGTTGCCCAAGTTTTGGAATCGATCCGAAATCAATACGGTTAAGAAATTGGACAATTCAAGTTCGCACCCAGTTCGTTCCTTACGTGGAGTGGTTGGTGTTTTGCTTAGTTATAGCAATTGGATTTCACTCCAAACTCACCAAATGAATCCTCCGACCCTATTATGATGTTGCCCAAGTTTTGGAATCGATCCGAAATCAATACGGGTAAGAACTTGGACAATTCAAGTTCGCACCCAGTTCGTTCCTTACATGGAGTGGTTGGTGTTTTGCTTAGTTCTAGCGATTGGATTTCACTCAAAACTCACCAAATGACTCCTCCCACCTTATTATGATGTTGCCCAAGTTTTGGAATCTATCCGAAATCAATAGGGGTAAGAAATTGGACAATTCAAGTTCGCACCAGTTCGTTCCTTACATGGAGTGGTTGGTGTTTTCAATAGTTCTAGCGATTGGATTTCACTCCAAACTCACCAAATGACTCCTTCCACCTTATTATGATGTTGCCCAAGTTTTGGAATCGATCCGAAATCAATAAGGGTAAGAAATTGGACAATTCAAGTTCGCACCAGTTCGTTCCTTACATGGAGTGGTTGGTGTTTTCAATAGTTCTAGCGATTGGATTTCACTCCAAACTCACCAAATGACTCATTCCACATTATTATGATGTTGCCCAAGTTTTGGAATCGATCCGAAATCAATAGGTGTAAGAAATTGGACAATTCAAGTTCGCACCCAGTTCGTTCCTTACATGGAGTGGTTGGTGTTTTGCTTAGTTTTAGCGATTGCATTTCACTCCAAACTAACCAAATGACTCCTCCAACCTTATTATGATGTTGCCCAAGTTATGGAATCGATCCGAAATCAATAGGGGTAAGAAATTGGACAATTCAAGTTCGCACCAAGTTCGTTCTTTACATGGAGTGGTTGGTGTTTTCAATAGTTCTAGCGATTGGATTTCACTCCAAACTCACCAAATGACTCCTTCCACCGTATTATGATGTTGCCCAACTTTTGGAATCGATCCGAAATCAATAGGGGTAAGAAATTGGACAATTCAAGTTCGCACCAGTTCGTTCCTTACATGGAGTGGTTGGTGTTTTGCTTAGTTCTAGCTATTGGATTTCACTCCAAACTCACCAAATGACTCCTCCGACCCTATTATGATGTTGCCCAAGTTTTGGAATCGATCTGAAATCAATACGGTTAAGAAATTGGACAATTCAAGTTCGCACCCAGTTCGTTCCTTACGTGGAGTGGTTGGTGTTTTGCTTAGTTATAGCAATTGGATTTCACTCCAAACTCACCAAATGAATCCTCCGACCCTATTATGATGTTGCCCAAGTTTTGGAATCGATCCGAAATCAATACGGGTAAGAACTTGGACAATTCAAGTTCGCACCCAGTTCGTTCCTTACATGGAGTGGTTGGTGTTTTGCTTAGTTCTAGCGATTGGATTTCACTCAAAACTCACCAAATGACTCCTCCCACCTTATTATGATGTTGCCCAAGTTTTGGAATCTATCCGAAATCAATAGGGGTAAGAAATTGGACAATTCAAGTTCGCACCAGTTCGTTCCTTACATGGAGTGGTTGGTGTTTTCAATAGTTCTAGCGATTGGATTTCACTCCAAACTCACCAAATGACTCCTTCCACCTTATTATGATGTTGCCCAAGTTTTGGAATCGATCCGAAATCAATAAGGGTAAGAAATTGGACAATTCAAGTTCGCACCAGTTCGTTCCTTACATGGAGTGGTTGGTGTTTTGCTTAGTTCTAGCTATTGGATTTCACTCCAAACTCACCAAATGACTCCTCCCACCTTATTATGATGTTGCCCATGTTTTGGGATCGATCCGAAATCAATAGGGGTAAGAAATTGGACAATTCATGTTTGCACCAGTTCGTTCCTTACATGGAGTGGTTGGTGTTTTGCTTAGTTTTAGCGATTGGATTTCACTCCAAACTAACCAAATGACTCCTCCAACCTTATTATGATGTTGCCCAAGTTTTGGAATCGATCCGAAATCAATAGGGGTAAGAAATTGGACAATTCGAGTTCGCACCCAGTTCGGTCCTTACATGGAGTGGTTGGTGTTTTCAATAGTTCTAGCGATTGGATTTCACTCCAAACTCACCAAATGACTCCTTCCACATTATTATGATGTTGCCCAAGTTTTGGAATCGATCCGAAATCAATAGGTGTAAGAAATTGGACAATTCAAGTTCGCACCCAGTTCGTTCCTTACGTGGAGTGGTTGGTGTTTTGCTTAGTTTTAGCGATTGGATTTCACTCCAAACTAACCAAATGACTCCTCCAACCTTATTATGATGTTGCCCAAGTTTTGGAATCGATCCGAAATCAATAGGGGTAAGAAATTGGACAATTCATGTTCGCACCCAGTTCGTTCCTTACAAGGAGTGGTTGGTGTTTTCAATAGTTCTAGCGATTGGATTTCACTGCAAGCTCACCAAATGACTCCTTCCACGTTGTTATGATGTTGCCCAAGTTTTGGAATCGATCCGAAATCAATAGGGGTAAGAAATTGGACAATTCAAGTTCGCACCCAGTTCGTTCCTTACATGGAGTGGTTGGTCTTTTCAATAGTTCTAGCGATTGGATTTCACTGCAAGCTCACCATATGACTCCTTCCACGTTGTTATGATGTTGCCCAAGTTTTGGAATCAATCCGAAATCAATAGGTGTAAGAAATTGGACAATTCAAGTTCGCACCCAGTTCGTTCCTTACATGGAGTGGTTGGTGTTTTGCTTAGTTCTAGCAATTGGATTTCACTCCAAACACACCAAATGACTCCTCCCACCTTATTATGATGTTGCCCAAGTTTTGGAATCGATCCGAAATCAATACTGGTAAGAATTTGGACAATTCAAGTTCGCACCCAGTTCGTTCCTTACATGGAGTGGTTGGTGTTTTCAACAGTTCTAGCGATTGGATTTCACTCCAAATCACTCCTCCCACCTTATTATGATGTTGCCCAAGTTTTTCAATCGATCCAAAATCAATAGGTGTTAAAAATTGGACAATTCAAGTTCGCACCCTGTTCGTTCCTTACATTGAGTGGTGGGTGTTTTCAATAGTTCTAGCGATTGGATTTCACTCCAAACTCACCGAATGACTCCTTCCACCTTATTATGATGTTGCCCAAGTTTTGGAATCGATCCGAAATCAATAGGTGTAAGAAATTGCACAATTCGAGTTCGCACCCAGTTCAATCCTTACATGGAGTGGTTGGTGTTTTGCTTAGTTCTAGAGCTTGGATTTCACTCCAAACTAACCAAATGACTCCTCCCACCTTATTATGATGTTGCCCAAGTTTTGGAATCAATACGAAATCAATAGGTGTAAGAAATTGGACAATTCAAGTTCGCACCCAGTTCGTTCCTTACATGGAGTGGTTGGTGTTTTCAATAGTTCTAGCAATTGGATTTCACTCCAAACTTACCAAATGACTCCTCCCACCTTATTATGATGTTGCTCAAGTTTTGGAATCGATCCGAAATCAATAGGTGTAAGAAATTGGATAATTCAAGTTCGCACCCAGTTCGTTCCTTACATGGAGTGGTTGGTGTTTTGCTTAGTTCTAGCGATTGGATTTCACTCCAAACTCTCCAAATGACTCCTCCCACCTTATTATGATGTTGCCGAAGTTTTGGAATCGATCCGAAATCAATAGGGGTAAGAAATTGGACAATTCAAGTTCGCACCCAGTTCGTTCCTTACATGGAGTGGTTGGTGTTTTGCTTAGTTCTAGCGATTGGATTTCACTCCAAATTCGCCAAATGACTCCTCCCACCTTATTATGATGTTGCCCAAGTTTTGCAATCGATCCGAAATCAATAGGGGTATGAAATTGGACAATTCAAGTTCGCACCCAGTTCGTTCCTTACATGGAGTGGTTGGTGTTTTGCTTACTTCTAGCGATTGGATTTCACTCCAAACTCGCCAAATGACTCCTTCCACCTTATTATGATGTTACCCAAGTTTTGGAATCGATCCGAAATCAATAGGTGTAAGAAATTGAACAATTCAAGTTCGCACCCTGTTCGTTCCTTACATGGAGTGGTTGGTGTTTTCAATAGTTCGAGCGATTGGATTTCACTCCAAACTCACCAAATGACTCCTTCCACCTTATTATGATGTTGCCCAAGTTTTGGAATCGATCCGAAATCAATAGGTGTAAGAAATTGGACAATTCAAGTTCGCACCCAGTTCGTTCCTTACATGGAGTGGTTGGTGTTTTGCTTAGTTCTAGCTATTGGATTTCACTCCAAACTCACCAAATGACTCCTCCCACCTTATTATGATGTTGCCCAAGTTTTTGAATCGATCCAAAATCAATAGGTGTTAAAAATTGGACAATTCAAGTTCGCACCCTGTTCGTTCCTTACATTGAGTGGTGGGTGTTTTCAATAGTTCTAGCGATTGGATTTCACTCCAAACTCACCGAATGACTCCTTCCACCTTATTATGATGTTGCCCAAGTTTTGGAATCGATCCGAAATCAATAGGTGTAAGAAATTGGACAATTCAAGTTCGCACCCAGTTCGTTCCTTACATGGAGTGGTTGGTGTTTTCAATAGTTCTAGCGATTGGATTTCACTCCAATTCCACCAAATGACTCCTCCCACCTTTTTATGATGTTGCCCAAGTTTTGGAATCGATCCGAAATCAATAGGTGTAAGAAATTGGACAATTCATGTTCGCACCCTGTTCGTTCCTCACATGGAGTGGTTGGTGTTTTCAATAGTTCTAGAGATTGGATTTCACTCCAAACTCACCAAATGACTCCTTCCAACTTATTATGTTGTTTCCCAAGTTTTGGAATCGATCCGAAATCAATAGGTCTTAGAAATTGGACAATTCAAGTTCGCACCCAGTTCGTTCCTTAGATGGAGTGGTTGGTGCTTTGCTTAGTTCTAGCGATTGGATTTCACTCAAAACTAACCAAATGATTCCTCCCACCTTATTATGTTGTTGCCCAAGTTTTGGAATCGATCCGAAACAATAGGTGTAAGAAATTGGAAAATTCAAGTTCGCACCCAGTTCGTTCCTTACATGGAGTGGTTGGTGTTTTGCTTACTTCTAGCGATTGGATTTCACTCCAAACTCGCCAAATGACTCCTTCCACCTTATTATGATGTTACCCAAGTTTTGGAATCGATCCGAAATCAATAGGTGTAAGAAATTGGACAATTCAAGTTCGCACCCAGTTCGTTCCTTACATGGAGTGGTTGGTGTTTTCAATAGTTCTAGCGATTGGATTTCACTCCAATTCCACCAAATGACTCCTCCCACCTTTTTATGATGTTGCCCAAGTTTTGGAATCGATCCGAAATCAATAGGTGTAAGAAATTGGACAATTCATGTTCGCACCCTGTTCGTTCCTCACATGGA
The DNA here is from genome assembly GCA_005406145.1 of Prunus yedoensis. Taxonomy (NCBI): domain Eukaryota; kingdom Viridiplantae; phylum Streptophyta; class Magnoliopsida; order Rosales; family Rosaceae; genus Prunus; species Prunus yedoensis. Next base: position 24,673 of record BJCG01002783.1, read on the forward strand.
GTGGTCGGTGTTTTCAATAGTTCTAGAGATTGGATTTCACTCCAAACTCACCAAATGACTCCTTCCAACTTATTATGTTGTTTCCCAAGTTTTGGAATCGATCCGAAATCAATAGGTGTAAGAAATTGGACAATTCAAGTTCGCACCCAGTTCGTTCCTTACATGGAGTGGTTGGTGTTTTGCTTAGTTCTGGCGATTGGATTTCACTCCAAATTCACCAAATGACTCCTCCCACCTTATTATGATGTTGCCCAAGTTTTGGAATCTATCCGAAATCAATAGGGGTAAGAAATTGGACAATTCAAGTTCGCACCCTGTTCGTTCCTTACATTGAGTGGTGGGTGTTTTCAATAGTTCTAGCGATTGGATTTCACTCCAAACTCACCGAATGACTCCTTCCACCTTATTATGATGTTGCCCAAGTTTTGGAATCGATCCGAAATCAATAGGTGTAAGAAATTGGACAATTCAAGTTCGCACCCTGTTCGTTCCTTACATGGAGTGGTTGGTGTTTTTCTTACTTCTAGCTATTGGATTTCACTCCAAACTCACCAAATGACTCCTTCCACCTTATTATGATGTTTTCCAAGTTTTAGAATCGATCCGAAATAAATAGGTGTAAGAAATTGGACAATTCATGTTCGCACCCTGTTCGTTCCTCACATAGGGTGGTTGGTGTTTTCAATAGTTCTAGCGTTTGGATTTCACTCCAAACTCACAAAATGACTCCTTCCTCCTTATTATGTTGTTTCCCAAGTTTTGGAATCGATCCGAAATCAATAGGTGTAAGAAATTGGACAATTCAAGTTCGCACCCAGTTCGTTCCTTACATGGGGTGGTTGGTGTTTTCAATAGTTCTAGCAATTGTATTTCACTCCAAACTGACCAAATGACTCCTTCCACCTTATTATGATGTTGCCCAAGTTTTGGAATCGATCAGAAATCAACAGGTGTAAGAAATTGGACAATTCAAGTTCGCACCCAGTTCGTTCTTTACATGGAGTGGTTGGTGTTTTGCTTAGTTCTAGCGATTGGATTTCACTCCAAACTCGCCAAATGACTCCTTCCACCTTATTATGATGTTACCCAAGTTTTGGAATCGATCCGAAATCAATAGGTGTAAGAAATTGGACAATTCAAGTTCGCACCCTGTTCGTTCCTTACATGGAGTGGTTGGTGTTTTCAATAGTTCTAGCGATTGGATTTCACTCCAATTCCACCAAATGACTCCTCCCACCTTTTTATGATGTTGCCCAAGTTTTGGAATCGATCCGAAATCAATAGGTGTAAGAAATTGGACAATTCATGTTCGCACCCTGTTCGTTCCTCACATGGAGTGGTTGGTGTTTTCAATAGTTCTAGAGATTGGATTTCACTCCAAACTCACCAAATGACTCCTTCCAACTTATTATGTTGTTTCCCAAGTTTTGGAATCGATCCGAAATCAATAGGTGTAAGAAATTGGACAATTCAAGTTCGCACCCAGTTCGTTCCTTACCTGGAGTGGTTGGTGTTTTGCTTAGTTCTGGCGATTGGATTTCACTCCAAACTCACCAAATGACTCCTCCCACCTTATTATGATGTTGCCCAAGTTTTGGAATCTATCCGAAATCAATAGGGGTAAGAAATTGGACAATTCAAGTTCGCACCCTGTTCGTTCCTTACATTGAGTGGTGGGTGTTTTCAATAGTTCTAGCGATTGGATTTCACTCCAAACTCACCGAATGACTCCTTCCACCTTATTATGATGTTGCCCAAGTTTTGGAATCGATCCGAAATCAATAGGTGTAAGAAATTGGACAATTCAAGTTCGCACCCAGTTCGTTCCTTACATGGAGTGGTTGGTGTTTTCAATAGTTCTAGCGATTAGATTTCACTCCAATTCCACCAAATGACTCCTCCCACCTTTTTATGATGTTGCCCAAGTTTTGGAATCGATCCGAAATCCATAGGTGTAAGAAATTGGACAATTCATGTTCGCACCCTGTTCGTTCCTCACATGGAGTGGTTGGTGTTTTCAATAGTTCTAGAGATTGGATTTCACTCCAAACTCACCAAATGACTCCTTCCAACTTATTATGTTGTTTCCCAAGTTTTGGAATCGATCCGAAATCAATAGGTGTAAGAAATTGGACAATTCAAGTTCACACCCAGTTCGTTCCTTACATGGGGTGGTTGGTGTTTTCAATAGTTCTAGCAATTGGATTTCACTCCAAACTGACCAAATGACTCCTTCCACCTTATTATGATGTTGCCCAAGTTTTGGAATCGATCCGAAATCAATGGGTGTAAGAAATTGGACAATTCAAGTTCGCACCCAGTTCGTTCTTTACATGGATTGGTTGGTGTTTTGCTTAGTTCTAGCGATTGGATTTCACTCCAAACTCGCCAAATGACTCCTTCCACCTTATTATGATGTTACCCAAGTTTTGGAATCGATCCGAAATCAATAGGTGTAAGAAATTGGACAATTCAAGTTCGCACCCTGTTCGTTCCTTACATGGAGTGGTTGGTGTTTTCAATAGTTCTAGCGATTGGATTTCACTCCAAACTCACCAAATGACTCCTTCCACCTTATTATGATGTTGCCCAAGTTTTGGAATTGATCCTAAATCAATAGGGGTAAGAAATTGGACAATTCAAGTTCGCACCCAGTTCGTTCCTTAGATGGAGTGGTTGGTGTTTTCAATAGTTCTAGCGATTAGATTTCACTCCAATTCCACCAAATGACTCCTCCCACCTTTTTATGATGTTGCCCAAGTTTTGGAATCGATCCGAAATCAAAAGGTGTAAGAAATTGGACAATTCAAGTTCGCACCCAGTTCGTTCCTTACATGGAGTCGTTGGTGTTTTGCATAGTTTTAGCAATTGGATTTCACTCCAAACTCTCCAAATGACTCGTCCCACCTTATTATGATGTTGCCCAAGTTTTGGAATCGATCCGAAATCAATAGGGGTAAGAAATTGGACAATTCAAGTTCGCACCCAGTTCGTTCCTAACATGGAGTGGTTGGTGTTTTCAATAGTTCTAGCTATTGGATTTCACTCCAAACTAACCAAATGACTCCTCCCACCTTATTATGATGTTGCCCAAGTTTTGGAATGTATCCGAAATCAATAGGGGTAAGAAATTGGACAATTCAAGTTCGCACCCTGTTCGTTCTTTACATGGAGTGGTTGGTGTTTTCAATAGTTCTAGCGATTGGATTTCACTCCAAACTCACCAAATGACTCCTCCCACCTTATTATGATGTTGCCCAAGTTTTGGATTCGATCCGAAATCAATAGGTGTAAGAAATTGGACAATTCAAGTTCGCACCCAGTTCGTTCTTTACATGGAGTGGTTGGTGTTTTGCTTACTTCTAGCGATTGGATTTCACTCCAAACTCGCCAAATGACTCCTTCCACCTTATTATGATGTTTCCCAAGTTTTGGAATCGATCCGAAATCAATAGGTGTAAGAAATTGGACAATTCAAGTTCGCACCCAATTCTTTCCTTACATGGAGTGGCTGGTGTTTTGCTTAGTTCTAGCTATTGGATTTCACTCCAAACTCACCAAATGACTCCTCCCACCTTATTATGATGTTGCCCAAGTTTTGGATTCGATCCGAAATCAATAGGTGTAAGAAATTGGACAATTCAAGTTCGCACCCAGTTCGTTCCTTAGATGGAGTGGTTGGTGCTTTGCTTAGTTCTAGCGATTGGATTTCACTCAAAACTAACCAAATGATTCCTCCCACCTTATTATGTTGTTGCCCAAGTTTTGGAATCGATCCGAAACAATAGGTGTAAGAAATTGGAAAATTCAAGTTCGCACCCAGTTCGTTCCTTACATGGAGTGGTTGGTGTTTTGCTTACTTCTAGTGATTGGATTTCACTCCAAACTCTCCAAATGACTCCTCCCACCTTATTATGATGTTGCCCAAGTTTTGGAATCGATCTGAAATCAATAGGGGTAAGAAATTGGACAATTCAAGTTCGCACCCAGTTCGTTCCTTACATGGAGTGGTTGGTGTTTTCAATAGTTCTAGCAGTTGGATTTCACTCCAAACTCACCAAATGACTCCTTCCACCTTATTATGATGTGGTCCAAGTTTTGGAATCGATCCGAAATCAATAGGTGTAAGAAATTGGACAATTCAAGTTCGCACCCAGTTCGTTCCTTACATGGGGTGGTTGGTGTTTTCAATAGTTCTAGCAATTGGATTTCACTCCAAACTGACCAAATGACTCCTTCCACCTTATTATGATGTTACCCAAGTTTTGGAATCGATCCGAAATCAATAGGTGTAAGAAATTGGACAATTCAAGTTCGCACCCAATTCGATCCTTACATGGAGTGGCTGGTGTTTTGCTTAGTTCTAGCTATTGGATTTCACTCCAAACTCACTAAATGACTCCTCCCACCTTATTATGATGTTGCCCAAGTTTTGGATTCGATCCGACATCAATAGGTGTAAGAAATTGGACAATTCAAGTTCGCACCCAGTTCGTTCCTTAGATGGAGTGGTTGGTGCTTTGCTTAGTTCTAGCGATTGGATTTCACTCAAAACTAACCAAATGATTCCTCGCACCTTATTATGTTGTTGCCCAAGTTTTGGAATCGATCTGATACAATAGGTGTAAGAAATTGGAAAATTCAAGTTCGCACCCAGTTCGTTCCTTACATGGAGTGGTTGGTGTTTTGCTTAGTTCTAGCGATTGGATTTCACTCCAAACTCACCAAATGACTCCTCCCACCTTATTACGATGTTGCCCAAGTTTTGGAATTGATCCAAAATCAATAGGTGTAACAAATTGGACAATTCAAGTTCGCACCCAGTTCGTTCCTTACATGGAGTGGTTGGTGTTTTGCTTAGTTCTAGCAATTGGATTTCACTCCAAACTAACCGAATGACTCCTCCCACCTTATTATGATGTTGCCCAAGTTTTGGAATCGATCCGAAATCAATAGGTGTAAGAAATTGGACAATTCAAGTTCGCACCCAGTTCGTTTCTTAGATGGAGTGGTTGGTGTTTTGCTTAGTTCTAGCGATTGGATTTCACTCAAAACTCACCAAATGACTCCTCCCACCTTATTATGATGTTGCCCAAGTTTTGGAATCGATCCTAAATCAATAGGTGTAAGAAATTGGACAATTCAAGTTCGCACCCTGTTCGTTCCTTACATGGAGTGGTTGGTGTTTTCAATAGTTCTAGCGATTGGATTTCACTCCAAACTCACCAAATGACTCCTTCCACGTTATTATGATGTTGCCCAAGTTTTGGAATCGATCCGAAATCAATAGGTGTAAGAAATTGGACAATTCAATTTCGCACCCAGTTCGTTCCTTACAAGGAGTGGTTGGTGTTTAGCTTAGTTCTAGCAATTGGATTTCACTCCAAACACACCAAATGACTCCTCCCACCCAATTATGATGTTGCCCAAGTTTTGGAATTGATCCGAAATCAATAGGGGTAAGAAATTGGACAATTCAAGTTCGCACCCAGTTCGTTCCTTACATGGAGTGGTTGGTGTTTTGCTTAGTTCTAGCTATTGGATTTCACTCCAAACACACCAAATGACTCCTCCCACCTTATTATAATGTTGCCCAAGTTTTGGAATCGATCCGAAATCAATAGGTGTAAGAAAATGGACAATTCAAGTTCTCACCCAGTTCGTTCCTTAGATGGAGTGGTTGGTATTTTTCTTAGTTCTAGCGATTGGATTTCACTCAAAACTCACCAAATGACTCCTCCCACCTTATTATGATGTTGCCCAAGTTTTGGAAACGATACGAAATCAAAAGGTGTAAGAAATTGGACAATTCAAGTTCGCACCCAGTTCGTTCCTTACTTGGAGTGGTTGGTGTTTTCAAAAGTTCTAGCGATTGGATTTCACTGCAAGCTCACCAAATGACTCCTTCCACGTTGTTATGATGTTGCCCAAGTTTTGGAATCGATCCGAAATCAATAGGGGTAAGAAATTGGACAATTCAAGTTCGCACCCAGTTCGTTCCTTACATGGAGTGGTTGGTGTTTTCAATAGTTCTAGCGATTGGATTTCACTGCAAGCTCACCAGATGACTCCTTCCACGTTATTATGATGTTACCCAAGTTTTGGAATCAATCCGAAATCAATAGGGGTAAGAAATTGGACAATTCAAGTTCGCACCCAGTTCGTTCCTTACATGGAGTGGTTGGTGTTTTCAATAGTTCTAGCGATTGGATTTCACTGCAAGCTCACCAGATGACTCCTTCCACGTTATTATGATGTTGCCCAAGTTTTGGACTCTATCCGAAATCAATAGGGGTAAGAAATTGGACAATTCAAGTTCGCACCCTGTTCGTTCTTTACATGGAGTGGTTGGTGTTTTCAATAGTTCTAGCGATTGGATTTCACTCAAAACTCACCAAATGACTCCTCCCACCTTATTATGATGTTGCCCAAGTTTTGGATTCGATCCGAAATCAATAGGTGTAAGAAATTGGACAATTCAAGTTCGCACCCAGTTCGTTCTTTACATGGAGTGGTTGGTGTTTTCAATAGTTCTAGCGATTGGATTTCACTCCAATTTCACCAAATGACTCCTCCCACCTTATTATGGCGTTGCCCAAGTTTTGGAATCGATCCGAAATCAATAGGTTAAAGAAATTGGACAATTCAAGTTCGCACCCAGTTCGTTCCTTACATGGAGTGGTTGGTGTTTTGCTTAGTTCTAGCTGTTGGATTTCACTCCAAACTCACAAAATGACTCCTTCCACCTTATTATGATGTTTCCCAAGTTTTAGAATCGATCCGAAATCAATTGGTGTAAGAAATTGGACAATTCATGTTCGCACCCTGTTCGTTCCTCACATGGAGTGGTTGGTGTTTTCAATAGTTCTAGCGATTGGATTTCACTCCAAACTCACCAAATGACTCCTTCCACCTTATTATGTTGTTTCCCAAGTTTTGGAATCGATCCGAAATCAATAGGTATAAGAAATTGGACAATTCAAGTTCGCACCCATTTCGTTCCTTACATGGAGTGGTTGGTGTTTCGCTTAGTTCTAGCTATTGGATTTCACTCCAAACTCACCAAATGACTCCTTCCACCTTATTATGATGTTTCCCAAGTTTTGGAATCGATCCGAAATCAATAGGTGTAAGAAATTGGACAATTCAAGTTCGCACCCAGTTCGTTCCTTACATGGAGTGGTTGGTGTTTTGCTTAGTTCTAGCAATTGGATTTCACTCCAAACTCTCCAAATGACTCCTCCCACCTTATTATGATGTTGCCCAAGTTTTGGAATTGATCCGAAATCAATAGGGGTAAGAAACTGGACAATTCAAGTTCGCACCCAGTTCGTTCCTTACATGGAGTGGTTGGTGTTTTGCTTAGTTCTAGCGATTGGATTTCACTCCAAACTCTCCAAATGACTCCTCCCACCTTATTATGATGTTGCCCAAGTTTTGGAATCGATCCGAAATCAACAGGTGTAAGAAATTGGACAATTCAAGTTCGCACCCAGTTTGTTCCTTACATGGAGTGGTTGGTGTTTTTCTTACTTCTAGCTATTGGATTTCACTCCAAACTCACCAAATGACTCCTTCCACCTTATTATGATGTTTTCCAAGTTTTAGAATCGATCCGAAATAAATAGGTGTAAGAAATTGGACAATTCATGTTCGCACCCTGTTCGTTCCTCACATAGGGTGGTTGGTGTTTTCAATAGTTCTAGCGTTTGGATTTCACTCCAAACTCACAAAATGACTCCTTCCTCCTTATTATGTTGTTTCCCAAGTTTTGGAATCGATCCGAAATCAATAGGTGTAAGAAATTGGACAATTCAAGTTCGCACCCAGTTCGTTCCTTACGTGGAGTGGTTGGTATTTTCAATAGTTCTAGCAATTGGAATTCACTCCAAACTCACCAAATGACTCCTTCCACCTTATTATGATGTTGCCCAAGTTTTGGAATCGATCCGAAATCAATAGGGGTAAGAAATTGGACAATTCAAGTTCGCACCCAGTTCGTTCTTTACATGGAGTGGTTGGTGTTTTCAATAGTTCTAGCGATTGGATTTCACTCCAATTTCACCAAATGACTCCTCCCACCTTACTATGGCGTTGCCCAAGTTTTGGAATCGATCCGAAATCAATAGGTGTAAGAAATTGGACAATTCAAGTTCGCACCCCGTTCGTTCCTTACATGGAGTGGTTGGTGTTTTGCTTAGTTCTAGGGATTGGATTTCACTCCAAACTCACCAAATGACTCCTCCTACCTTATTATGATGTTGCCCAAGTTTTGGAATCGATCCGAAATCAATAGGGGTAAGAAATTGGACAATTCAAGTTCGCACCCAGTTCGTTCCTTACATGGAGTGGTTGGTGTTTTCAATAGTTCTAGCAATTGGATTTCACTCCAAACTCACCAAATGACTCCTTCCACCTTATGATGATGTTGCCCAAGTTTTGGAATCGATCCGAAATCAGTAGGGGTAAGAAATTGGACAATTCAAGTTCGCACCCAGTTCGTTCCTTACGTGGAGTGGTTGGTATTTTCAATAGTTCTAGCAATTGGAATTCACTCCAAACTCACCAAATGACTCCTTCCACCTTATTATGATGTTGCCCAAGTTTTGGAATCGATCCGAAATCAATAGGGGTAAGAAATTGGACAATTCAAGTTCGCACCCAGTTCGTTCCTTACATGGAGTGGTTGGTGTTTTCAATAGTTCTAGCAATTGGATTTCACTCCAAACTCACCAAATGACTCGTAACACCTTATGATGATGTTTCCCAAGTTTTGGAATCGATCCGAAATCAATAGGTGTAAGAAATTGGACAATTCAAGTTCGCACCCAGTTCGTTCCTTGCATGGAGTGGTTGGTGTTTTGCTTAGTTCTAGCTATTGGATTCCACTCCAAACTCACCAAATGACTCCTTCCACCTTATTATGATGTTGCCCAAGTTTTGGAATCGATCCGAAATCAACAGGTGTAAGAAATTGGACAATTCAAGTTCGCACCCAGTTCGTTCCTTACATGGAGTGGTTGGTGTTTTGCTTACTTCTAGCTATTGGATTTCACTCCAAACTCACCAAATGACTCCTTCCACCATATTATGATGTTTTCCAAGTTTTAGAATCGATCCGAAATAAATAGGTGTAAGAAATTGGACAATTCATGTTCGCACCCAGTTCGTTCCTCACATAGGGTGGTTGGTGTTTTCAATAGTTCTAGCGATTGGATTTCACTCCAAACTCACCAAATGACTCCTTCCACCTTATTATGATGTCGACCAAGTTTTGGAATCGATCCGAAATCAATAGGGGTAAGAAATTGGACAATTCACGTTCGCACCCAGTTCGTTCCTTACATGGAGTGGTTGGTGCTTTGCTTAGTTCTAGAGATTGGATTTCACTCCAAACTAACCAAATGACTCCTCCCACCTTATGATGATGTTGCCCAAGTTTTAGAATCAATCCGAAATCAATAGGTGTAAGAAATTGGACAATTCAAGTTCGCACCCAGTTCGTTCCTTACATGGAGTGGTTGGTGTTTTGCTTACTTCTAGCTATTGGATTTCACTCCAAACTCACCAAATGACTCCTTCCACCTTATTATGATGTTTTCCAAGTTTTAGAATCGATCCGAAATAAATAGGTGTAAGAAATTGGACAATTCATGTTCGCACCCAGTTCGTTCCTTACATGGAGTGGTTGGTGTTTTCAATAGTTCTAGCAATTGGATTTCACTCCAAACTCACCAAATGAATCCTTCCACCTTATGATGATGTTGCCCAAGTTTTGGAATCGATCCGAAATCAATAGGGGTAAGAAATTGGACAATTCAAGTTCGCACCCAGTTCGTTCCTTACGTGGAGTGGTTGGTATTTTCAATAGTTCTAGCAATTGGAATTCACTCCAAACTCACCAAATGACTCCTTCCACCTTATTATGATGTTGCCCAAGTTTTGGAATCGATCCGAAATCAATAGGGGTAAGAAATTGGACAATTCAAGTTCGCACCCAGTTCGTTCCTTACATGGAGTGGTTGGTGTTTTCAATAGTTCTAGCAATTGGATTTCACTCCAAACTCACCAAATGACTCGTAACACCTTATGATGATGTTGCCCAAGTTTTGGAATCGATCCGAAATCAATAGGTGTAAGAAATTGGACAATTCAAGTTCGCACCCAGTTCGTTCCTTGCATGGAGTGGTTGGTGTTTTGCTTAGTTCTAGCTATTGGATTCCACTCCAAACTCACCAAATGACTCCTTCCACCTTATTATGATGTTGCCCAAGTTTTGGAATCGATCCGAAATCAACAGGTGTAAGAAATTGGACAATTCAAGTTCGCACCCAGTTCGTTCCTTACATGGAGTGGTTGGTGTTTTGCTTACTTCTAGCTATTGGATTTCACTCCAAACTCACCAAATGACTCCTTCCACCTTATTATGATGTTTTCCAAGTTTTAGAATCGATCCGAAATAAATAGGTGTAAGAAATTGGACAATTCATGTTCGCACCCTGTTCGTTCCTCACATGGGGTGGTTGGTGTTTTCAATAGTTCTAGCGATTGGATTTCACTCCAAACTCACCAAATGACTCCTTCCTCCTTATTATGTTGTTTCCCAAGTTTTGGAATCGATCCGAAATCAATAGGTGTAAGAAATTGGACAATTCAAGTTCGCACCCAGTTCGTTCCTTACATGGAGTGGTTGGTGTTTTGCTAAGTTCTAGGGATTGGATTTCACTCCAAACTCACCAAATGACTCCTCCTAACTTATTATGATGTTGCCCAAGTTTTGGAATCGATCCGAAATCAATAGGGGTAAGAAATTGGACAATTCAAGTTCGCACCCAGTTCGTTCCTTACATGGAGTGGTTGGTGTTTTCAATAGTTCTAGCAATTGGATTTCACTCCAAACTCACCAAATGACTCCTTCCACCTTATGATGATGTTGCCCAAGTTTTGGAATCGATCCGAAATCAATAGGGGTAAGAAATTGGACAATTCAAGTTCGCACCCAGTTCGTTCCTTACATGGAGTGGTTGGTGTTTTCAATAGTTCTAGCAATTGGATTTCACTCCAAACTCACCAAATGACTCCTTCCACCTTATGATGATGTTGCCCAAGTTTTGGAATCGATCCGAAATCAGTAGGGGTAAGAAATTGGACAATTCAAGTTCGCACCCAGTTCGTTCCTTACGTGGAGTGGTTGGTATTTTCAATAGTTCTAGCAATTGGAATGCACTCCAAACTCACCAAATGACTCCTTCCACCTTATTATGATGTTGACCAAGTTTTGGAATCGATCCGAAATCAATAGGGGTAAGAAATTGGACAATTCAAGTTCGCACCCAGTTCGTTCCTTACATGGAGTGGTTGGTGCTTTGCTTAGTTCTAGAGATTGGATTTCACTCCAAACTAACCAAATGACTCCTCCCACCTTATGATGATGTTGCCCAAGTTTTGGAATCAATCCGAAATCAATAGGTGTAAGAAATTGGACAATTCAAGTTCGCACCCAGTTCGTTCCTTAGATGGAGTGGTTGGTCTTTTGCTTAGTTCTAGCGATTGGATTTCACTCAAAACTCACCAAATGACTCCTCCCACCTTATTATGATGTTGCCCAAGTTTTGGAATCGATCCGAAATCAATAGGTGTAAGAAATTGGACAATTCAAGTTCGCACCCAGTTCGTTCCTTACATGGAGTGGTTGGTCTTTTGCTTAGTTCTAGCGATTGGATTTCACTCAAAACTCACCAAATGACTCCTCTCACCTTATTATGATGTTGCCCAAGTTTTTGAATCGATCCGAAATCAATAGGTGTAAGAAATTGGACAATTCAAGTTCGCACCCAGTTCGTTCCTTACGTGGAGTGGTTGGTGTTTTCCATAGTTCTAGCTATTGGCTTTCACTCAAAACTAACCAAATGACTCCTCCCACCTTATTATGATGTTGCCCAAGTTTTGGAATCGATCCGAAATCAATAGGTGTAAGAAATTGGACAATTCAAGTTCGCACCCAGTTCGTTCCTTACATGGAGTGGTTGGTCTTTTGCTTAGTTCTAGCGATTGGATTTCACTCAAAACTCACCAAATGACTCCTCCCACCTTATTATGATGTTGCCCAAGTTTTTGAATCGATCCGAAATCAATAGGTGTAAGAAATTGGACAATTCAAGTTCGCACCCAGTTCGTTCCTTACATGGAGTGGTTGGTCTTTTGCTTAGTTCTAGCGATTGGATTTCACTCAAAACTCACCAAATGACTCCTCCCACCTTATTATGATGTTGCCCAAGTTTTGGAATCGATCCGAAATCAATAGGTGTAAGAAATTGGACAATTCAAGTTCGCACCCAGTTCGTTCCTTACATGGAGTGGTTGGTCTTTTGCTTAGTTCTAGCGATTGGATTTCACTCAAAACTCACCAAATGACTCCTCCCACCTTATTATGATGTTGCCCAAGTTTTTGAATCGATCCGAAATCAATAGGTGTAAGAAATTGGACAATTCAAGTTCGCACCCAGTTCGTTCCTTACGTGGAGTGGTTGGTGTTTTCCATAGTTCTAGCTATTGACTTTCACTCAAAACTAACCAAATGACTCCTCCCACCTTATTATGATGTTGCCCAAGTTTTGGAATCGATCCGAAATCAATAGGTGTAAGAAATTGGACAATTCAAGTTCGCACCCAGTTCGTTCCTTACATGGAGTGGTTGGTCTTTTGCTTAGTTCTAGCGATTGGATTTCACTCAAAACTCACCAAATGACTCCTCCCACCTTATTATGATGTTGCCCAAGTTTTGGAATCGATTCGAAATCAATAGGTGTAAGAAATTGGACAATTCAAGTTCGCACCCAGTTCATTCCTTACGTGGAGTGGTTGGTGTTTTCCATAGTTCTAGCTATTGGCTTTCACTCAAAACTCACCAAATGACTCCTCCCACCTTATTATGATGTTGCCCAAGTTTTGGAATCGATCCGAAATCAATAGGTGCAAGAAATTGGACAATTCAAGTTCGCACCCAGTTCGTTCCTTAGATGGAGTGGTTGGTCTTTTGCTTAGTTCTAGCGATTGGATTTCACTCAAAACTCACCAAATGACTCCTCCCACCTTATTATGATGTTGCCCAAGTTTTGGAATCGATCCGAAATCAATAGGTGTAAGAAATTGGACAATTCAAGTTCGCACCCAGTTCGTTCCTTACATGGAGTGGTTGGTCTTTTGCTTAGTTCTAGCGATTGGATTTCACTCAAAACTCACCAAATGACTCCTCTCACCTTATTATGATGTTGCCCAAGTTTTTGAATCGATCCGAAATCAATAGGTGTAAGAAATTGGACAATTCAAGTTCGCACCCAGTTCGTTCCTTACGTGGAGTGGTTGGTGTTTTCCATAGTTCTAGCTATTGGCTTTCACTCAAAACTAACCAAATGACTCCTCCCACCTTATTATGATGTTGCCCAAGTTTTGGAATCGATCCGAAATCAGTAGGTGTAAGAAATTGGACAATTCAAGTTCGCACCCAGTTCGTTCCTTACATGGAGTGGTTGGTCTTTTGCTTAGTACTAGCGATTGGATTTCACTCAAAACTCACCAAATGACTCCTCCCACCTTATTATGATGTTGCCCAAGTTTTGGAATCGATCCGAAATCAATAGGTGTAAGAAATTGGACAATTCAAGTTCGCACCCAGTTCATTCCTTACGTGGAGTGGTTGGTGTTTTCCATAGTTCTAGCTATTGGCTTTCACTCAAAACTCACCAAATGACTCCTCCCACCTTATTATGATGTTGCCCAAGTTTTGGAATCGATCCGAAATCAATAGGTGTAAGAAATTGGACAATTCAAGTTCGCACGTAGTTCGTTCCTTACATGGAGTGGTTGGTCTTTTGCTTAGTTCTAGCGATTGGATTTCAATCAAAACTCACCAAATGACTCCTCCCACCTTATTATGATGTTGCCCTAGTTTTGGAATCGATCCGAAATCAATAGGTGTAAGAAATTGGACAATTCAAGTTCGCACCCAGTTCGTTCCTTACGTGGAGTGGTTGGTGTTTTCCATAGTTCTAGCTATTGGCTTTCACTCAAAACTAACCAAATGACTCCTCCCACCTTATTATGATGTTGCCCAAGTTTTGGAATCGATCCGAAATGAATAGGTGTAAGAAATTGGACAATTCAAGTTCGCACCCAGTTCGTTCCTTACATGGAGTGGTTGGTCTTTTGCTTAGTTCTAGCGATTGGATTTCACTCAAAACTCACCAAATGACTCCTCCCACCTTATTATGATGTTGCCCAAGTTTTGGAATCGATCCGAAATCAATAGGTGTAAGAAATTGGACAATTCAAGTTCGCACCCAGTTCATTCCTTACGTGGAGTGGTTGGTGTTTTCCATAGTTCTAGCTATTGGCTTTCACTCAAAACTCACCAAATGACTCCTCCCACCTTATTATGATGTTGCCCAAGTTTTGGAATCGATCCGAAATCAATAGGTGCAAGAAATTGGACAATTCAAGTTCGCACCCAGTTCGTTCCTTACGTGGAGTGGTTGGTCTTTGCTTAGTTCTAGCGATTGGATTTCACTCAAAACTCACCAAATGACTCCTCCCACCTTATTATGATGTTGCCCAAGTTTTGGAATCGATCCGAAATCAATAGGTGTAAGAAATTGGACAATTCAAGTTCGCACCCAGTTCGTTCCTTACATGGAGTGGTTGGTCTTTTGCTTAGTTCTAGCGATTGGATTTCACTCAAAACTCACCAAATGACTCCTCCCACCTTATTATGATGTTGCTAAAGTTTTGGAATCGATCCGAAATCAATAGGTGTAAGAAATTGGACAATTCATGTTCGCACCCTGTTCGTTCCTCACAAGGAGTGGTTGGTATTTTCAATAGTTCTACCGATTCGATTTCACTCCAAACTCACCAAATGACTCCTTCCACCTTATTATGATGTTGCCCAAGTTTTGGAATCGATCCGAAATCAATAGGTGTAAGAAATTGGACAATTCAAGTTCGCACCCAGTTCGTTCCTTACATGGAGTGGTTGGTGTTTTCAATAGTTCTAGCGATTGGATTTCACTCCAAACTCACCAAATGACTCCTTCCACCCTATTATGATGTTGCCCAAGTTTTGGAATCGATCCGAAATCAATAGGTGTAAGAAATTGGACAATTCAAGTTCGCACCCAGTTCGTTCCTTACATGGAGTGGTTGGTGTTTTCAATAGTTCTAGTGATTGGATTTCACTCCAAACTCACCAAATGACTCCTTCCACCTTATTATGATGTTGCCCAAGTTTTGGAATCGATCCGAAATCAATAGGTGTAAGAAATTGGACAATTCAAGTTCGCACCCAGTTCGTTCCTTACATGGAGTGGTTGGTGTTTCGCTTAGTTCTAGCGATTGGATTTCACTCCAAACTAACCAAATGACTCCTTCCACATTATTATTATGTTGCCCAAGTTTTGGAATCGATCCGAAATCAATAGGTGTAAGAAATTGGACAATTCAAGTTCTCACCCAGTTCGTTCCATACATGGAGTGGTTGGTGTTTTGCATAGTTATAGCGATTGGATTTCACTCCAAACTAACCAAATGACTCCTTCCACATTATTATTATGTTGCCCAAGTTTTGGAATCGATCCGAAATCAATAGGTGTAAGAAATTGGACAATTCAAGTTCGCACCCAGTTCGTTCCTTACATGGAGTGGTTGGTGTTTTGCTTAGTTCTAGCTATTGGATTTCACTCCAAACTCACCAAATGACTCCTCCCACCTTATTATGATGTTGCCAAAGTTTTGGAATCGATCCGAAATCAATAGGTGTAAGAAATTGGACAATTCAAGTTCGCACCCAGTTCGTTCCTTAGATGGAGTGGTTGGTGTTTTGCTTAGTTCTAGCGATTGGATTTCACTCAAAACTCACCAAATGACTCCTCCCACCTTATTACGATGTTGCCCAAGTTTTGGAATCGATCCGAAATCAATAGGTGTAAGAAATTGGACAATTCATGTTCGCACCCTGTTCGTTCCTCACAAGGAGTGGTTGGTATTTTCAATTGTTCTAGCGATTGGATTTCACTCCAAACTCACCAAATGACTCCTCCCACCTTATTACGATGTTGCCCAAGTTTTGGAATCGATCCGAAATCAATAGGTGTAAGAAATTGGACAATTCATGTTCGCACCCTGTTCGTTCCTCACAAGGAGTGGTTGGTATTTTCAATTGTTCTAGCGATTGGATTTCACTCCAAACTCACCAAATGACTCCTTCCACCTTATTATGATGTTGCCCAAGTTTTGGAATCGATCCGAAATCAATAGGGGTAAGAAATTGGACAATTCAAGTTCGCACCCAGTTCGTTCCTTACATGGAGTGGTTGATGTTTTCAATAGTTCTAGCGATTGGATTTCACTCCAAACTCACTAAATGGCCCCTTCCACCTTATTATGATGTTGCCCATGTTTTGGAATCGATCCGAAATCAATAGGTGTAAGAAATTGGACAATTCAAGTTCGCACCCAGTTCGTTCCTTAGATGGAGTGGTTGGTGTTTTGCTTAGTTCTAGTGATTGGATTTCACTCAAAACTCACCAAATGACTCCTCCCAGCTTATTATGATGTTGCCCAAGTTTTGGAATCGATCCGAAATCAATAGGGGTAAGAAATTGGACAATTCAAGTTCGCACCCAATTCGTTCCTTACATGGAGTGGTTGGTGTTTTCTATAGTTCTAGCGATTGGATTTCACTCCAAACTCACCAAATGACTCCTTCCACCTTATTATGATGTTGCCCAGGTTTTGGAATCGATCCGAAATCAATAGGTGTAAGAAATTGGACAATTCAAGTTCGCTCTCAGTTCGTTCCTTACATGGAGTGGTTGGTGTTTTGCTCAGTTCTAGCGATTGGATTTCACTCCAAACTCACCAAATGACTCCTCCCACCTTATTATGACGTTGCCCAAGTTTTGGAATCGATCCGAAATCAATAGTTGTAAGAAATTGGACAATTCAAGTTCGCACCCAGTTCGTTCCTTACATGGAGTGGTTGGTGTTTTGCTTAGTTCTAGCTATTGGATTTCACTCCAAACTCACCAAATGACTCCTTCCACCGTATTATGATGTTGCCCAAGTTTTGGAATCGATCCGAAATCAATAGGTGTAAGAAATTGGACAATTCAATTTCGCTCTCAGTTCGTTCCTTACATGGAGTGGTTGGTGTTTTGCTCAGTTCTAGCGATTGGATTTCACTCCAAACTCACCAAATGACTCCTCCCACCTTATTATGATGTTGCCCAAGTTTTGGAGTCGATCCGAATTCAATACGTGTAATAAATTGGACAATTCAAGTTCGCACCCTGTTCGTTCCTTACATGGAGTGGTTGGTGTTTTGCTTAGTTCTAGCGATTGCATTTCTCTCCAAACTCACCAAATGACTCCTTCCACCTTATTATGACGTTGCCCAAGTTTTGGAATCAATCCGAAATCAATAGGTGTAAGAAATTGGACAATTCAAGTTCGCACCCAGTTCGTTCCTTAGATGGAGTAGTTGGTGTTTTGCTTAGTTCTAGCGATTGGATTTCACTCCAAACTCACCAAATGACTCCTCCCACCTTATTATGATGTTGCCCAAGTTTTGGAATCGATCCGAAATCAATAGGTGTAAGAAATTGGACAATTCAAGTTCGCACCCAGTTCGTTCCTTACACGGAGTGGTTGGTGTTTTCAATAGTTGTAGCGATTGGATTTCACTCCAAACTCACCAAATGACTCCTTCCACCTTATTATGATGTTGCCCAAGTTTTTGAATCGATCCGAAATCAGTAGGTGTAAGAAATTGGACAATTAGAGTTCGCACCCAGTTCGTTCCTTACATGGAGTGGTTGGTGTTTTGCTTAGTTCTAGCGATTGGATTTCACTCCAAACTCACCAAATGACTCCTTCCACCTTATTATGATGTTGCCCAGGTTTTGGAATCGATCCGAAATCAATAGGTGTAAGAAATTGGACAATTCAAGTTCACGCCCAGTTCGTTCCTTACGTGGAGTGGTTGTTGTTTTGTTTAGTTCTAGCGATTTGATTTCACTCCAAACTCACCAAATGACTCCTTCCACCTTATTATGATGTTTCCCAAGTTTTGGAATCGATTCGAAATCAATAGGTGTAAGAAATTGGACAATTCAAGTTCGCACCCAGTTCGTTCCTTACATGGAGTGGTTGGTGTTTTGCTTAGTTCTAGCTATTGGATTTCACTCCAAACTCACCAAATGACTCCTCCCACCTTATTGCGATGTTTTCCAAGTTTTGGAATCGATCCGAAATCAATAGGGGTAAGAAATTGGACAATTCGAGTTCGCACCCAGTTCGTTCCTTACATGGAGTGGTTGTTGTTTTACTTAGTTCTAGCGATTGGATTTCACTCCAAACTCACCAAATGACTCCCTCCACCTTATTCTGATGTTGCCAAAGTTTTGGAATGAATCCGAAATCAATAGGTGTAAGAAATTGGACAATTCAAGTTCGCACCCAGTTCGTTCCTTAAATGGAGTGGTTGGTGTTTTGCTTAGTTCTAGCTATTGGATTTCACTCCAAACTCACCAAATGACTCCTTCCACCTTATTATGATGTTTCCCAAGTTTTGGAATCAATCCGAAATCAATAGGTGTAAGAAATTGGACAATTCAAGTTCGCACCCAGTTCGTTCCTTACATGGAGTGTTTGGTGTTTTGCTTAGTTCTAGCTATTGGATTTCACTCCAAGCTCACCAAATGACTCCTTCCACCTTATTATGATGTTGCCCAAGTTTTGGAATCGATCCGAAATCAATAGGTGTAAGAAATTGGACAATTCAAGTTCGCGCCAGTTCGTTCCTTACATGGAGTGGTTGGTGTTTACAATAGTTCTAGCGATTGGATTTCACTCCAAACTCACCAAATGACTCCTCCCACCTTATTATGATGTTGCCCAAGTTTTGGAATCGATCCGAAATCAATAGGTGTAAGAAACTGGAGAATTCAAGTTCGCAACCAGTTCGTTCCTTAAATGGAGTGGTTGGTGTTTTGCTTAGTTCTAGCTATTGGATTTCACTCCAAACTCACCAAATGACTCCTTCCACCTTATTATGATGTTTCCCAAGTTTTGGAATCAATCCGAAATCAATAGGTGTAAGAAATTGGACAATTCAAGTTCGCACCCAGTTCGTTCCTTACATGGAGTGGTTGTTGTTTTACTTAGTTCTAGCGATTGGATTTCACTCCAAACTCACCAAATGACTCCCTCCACCTTATTCTGATGTTGCCCAAGTTTTGGAATGAATCCGAAATCAATAGGTGTAAGAAATTGGACAATTCAAGTTCGCACCCAGTTCGTTCCTTACTTGGAGTGGTTGGTGTTTTGCTTAGTTCTAGCGAATGGATTTCACTCAAAACTCACCAAATGACTCCTCCCACCTTATTATGATGTTGCCCAAGTTTTGGAATCGATCCGAAATCAATAGGTGTAAGAAATTGGACAATTCATGTTCGCACCCAGATCGTTCCTGACATGGAGTGGTTGGTGTTTTGCTTAGTCCTAGCGATTGGATTTCACTCCAAACTCACCAAATGACTACTCCCACCTTATTATGCTGTTTCCCAAGTTTTGGAATCGATCTGAAATCAATAGGGTTAGGAAATTGGACAATTCAAGTTCGCACCCAGTTCGTTCCTTAGATGGAGTGGTTGGTGTTTTGCTTAGTTCTAGCAATTGGATTTCACTCAAAACTCACCAAATGACTCCTCCCACCTTATTATGTTGTTGCCCAAGTTTTGGAATCGATCCGAATCAATAGGGTTAAGAAATTGGACAATTCAAGTTCGCACCCAGTTCGTCCTTACATGGAGTGGTTGGTATTTTCAATAGTTCTAGCGATTGGATTTCACTCCAAACTCACCAAATGACTCCTTCCACCTTATTCTGATTTTGCCCAAGTTTGGAATCGATCCGAACTCAATAGGGTTAAGAAAATTGGACAATTCAAGTTCGCACCCAGTTCGTTCCTTAGATGGAGTGGTTGGTGTTTTGCTTAGTTCTAGCAATTGGATATCACTCAAAAACTCACCAAATGACCCCTTCCACCTTATTATGATGTTCCCCAAGTTTTGGAATGAATCCGAAATCAATAGGTGTAAGAAATTGGACATTTCAAGTTCGCACCCAGTTCGTTCCTGACATGGAGTGGTTGGTGTTTGCTTAGTCCTAGCGATTGGATTTCACTCCAAACTCACCAAATGACTACTCCCACCTTATTATGCTGTTTCCCAAGTTTTGGAATCGATCTGAAATCAATAGGGTTAGGAAATTGGACAATTCAAGTTCGCACCCAGTTCGTTCCTTAGATGGAGTGGTTTGGTGTTTGCTTAGTCTAGCAATTGGATTTCACTCAAAACTCACCAAATGACTCCTCCCACCTTATTATGTTGTTGCCCAAGTTTTGGAATCGATCCGAATCAATAGGGTAAGAAATTGGACAATTCAAGTTCGCACCCAGTTCGTTCCTTAGATGGAGTGGTTGGTGTTTTGCTTAGTTCTAGCAATTGGATATAACTCAAACTCACCAAATGACTCCTTCCACCTTATTATGATGTTTCCCCAAGTTTTGAATCGATCCGAAATCAATAGGTGTAAGAAATTGGAGAATTCAAGTTTCGCACCCAGTTCGTTCCTTAGATGGAGTGGTTGGTGTTTTGCTTAGTTTAGCAATGAATTTCACTCAAAACTCACAAATGACTCCTTCCACCTATAATGATGTTGCCAAGTTTTGGAATCGTCCGAAATCAATAGGTTGTAAGAAAATTGGACAATTCAAGTTCGCACCCAGTTCGTTCCTTAGATGGAGTGGTTGGTGTTTTGCTTAGTTCTAGCAATTGGATTTCACTCAAAACTCACCAAATGACTCCTCCACCTTATTATGATGTTGCCCAAGTTTGGAAACGATCCGAAATCAATAGTGTTAAGAAATTGGACAATTCAAGTTCGCACACAGTTCGTTCCTTAGATGTGGTGGTTGGTGTTTTGATTGTTCTAGCAATTGGATTTCACTCAAAACTCACCAAATGACACTCCCACCTTATTATGATGTTGCCCAAGTTTTGGGAATCGATCCGAAATCAATAGGTGTTAAAAAAATTGGACAATTTCAGTTCGCACCAGTTCGTTCCTTAGATGGAGTGGTTGGTGTTTTGTTAGTTCTAGCAATTGG
>BJCG01002784.1:0-45417 GCA_005406145.1 Prunus yedoensis
CGCTATTTGTCTTTGTTTAACTAAGACTTACTTTATATCAGGCCAAAACAAAGTAGAAAAAATTGAGAATGGTTATTGTTAATGTCATGAGTTATTTAAAGTTGAAATAATTTTTCAATTATGTAGTCAAAGACATCCTGAAATTAGTTTTGTATTAAATCTGCAGTGGCTTAATGTGAAAGAGTGTGGACTGAATTTGAATAGTGTAGAGAACATATAGTTTTTGTAATTTAAGAGTTGCGGAGATGGTAGCATAAGTGTAACATAATTAAGAATTAACATTTTAGTTATTGTTGATGCCCCATTTTTTTTATGAAAAGGCGTGAAAGAAAAGACAACTTGATAATCTATTGAAAGGTTAAACAAAGGTATCTTGTTTATTGCTTAGACTCTATGGTTAAACACTCATCTCTTCTTTTAATGGTTAACTTAAAATGTCATTAAATTATTATGTCAGTTTTAAGTTCAACCACCCCCAATATTTTGACACAATCAATGTTTGGATAAACTATTAGGTGGGCTTAAATTGAAGTTTGTGGCCCTTTGTGAAATTTGTAACTATCTCTTCAAGCGTTATCCCAAACCATCAAAAGTCTTTCAGCTTTTGGAATTCCTTTCAATTGCTGAAGTTTTGCATAATTTGTTGGATTATGCATCCTCTATGAACATCAATTCAATACAGACACATCAAAGATTCCACACCCCCTTATGTTTTTCCTGTGGTAATGTTTGATCCATTTTTCTGAACTAGGTCAACTCAAGCCCATATGAGGATGGATGGATAATTAAAGTCGAGATAAGTGATAGCGGTGAAGTGAAAAAGTTGATGGACTCAGAAAAGTACACCAAGTTTTGTGAAGAAGAAGATGCACATTGATTGATCCAGGCCAATGGCAGCAGGCACTCCTCACAAATGGGTTGCTTGTGCATAGAATGTAACAGGGGTAGTCAAAAGTGCAAATTCAGCTTT
Source organism: Prunus yedoensis (assembly GCA_005406145.1). Lineage (NCBI taxonomy): Eukaryota > Viridiplantae > Streptophyta > Magnoliopsida > Rosales > Rosaceae > Prunus > Prunus yedoensis. Next base: position 971 of record BJCG01002784.1, read on the forward strand.
CCACATTTATTCTGTCTCTTACACCGCTTTTCTTCCTCATGAGGAATCAATTTATTGGGATTGTTGTTTCTATCTGGATAATGAATGATCAGTTTTGTCGTTCTCCTGTTTGGTCTGTCCTTTGATGTTGTGGTAGATGTGGAATTTGTTAAATGTTCATTGCTGAGAATGAGATGAAGTGCTACAAGTTGAAGTAGGAATAATATGAAACATATTTTCTTGAAAGTCAATTGTAATGGGAATACATATTTTTTTATAAATTTGAATCACATTTTCTGTAGCAGTTGTGTTTAAAGTCTGATGCCTCAGCTTCAAGGCTTAACACCACAGTGGGCAAAATCCAGACTGATGATGGCATCCTCATGGTTAAACGACTGGAGGAGAAATAATGGGTTTCCATTCTTCTGGGTGCCAAGTTGAAGGCAGGCATGTCAAGAAGCCCTTCAGCTTCAAGGCGAATATGACGTCCCCAATCTGATGTACTGAAGTATATGCAATTTGATTGACAATCCGGGAAGTCTAATGCGGACACACACATGGACTCAACTTCACTCACCCAAAAACAAAGCATCACTGCCAATACTCTCAATTTCCTCAACACATTCTGGTCTATCCCCACAAGCACGTAGCAGTTTGAAAACCTTAAAGCTCACGGTCATCCCAAGATGAAAATGAGAACCTTTAAACCTCCTAATGAGCAAAAGCTCTCCACGGGACGATTCGACAAGGTAAGGTCCAAGTCCAAATAGTGGAGCCTGTTCTACCACTTTGTTTATGTAAGGTTCAGTAGTTGCACTGTTGACATTGATAGAAAAAACCGGACCATCATGACTAACAACTAGAAACTGGCCTTTATAATAAATTACATCAGAGAATTGGCTCCTACTATCTGTGGCCATGTGAGTCCAACCATCATCCCCTGACTGTTTTTTTTCCCTGACTGTTTTTTTTCCCTGACTGTTTTTTTCCCCCGACTTTTTATTTTTCCCTGACTTTTTCTTTTGTTTTTTGGTTGAAACATCCCTTAACTTAAGATGGGCTATTTTTTTAGAATGATCATAGATTACCAGAGCTTCATAATCATTTGGAAACAAAAAAGGGTCAGCAGACAATACAACCTTCCTAATGTACCTTTCAGGTTTAATAAACAACCGTGGGACTTTAGTGACTGGCGGTAGGCTAATGGCACATCCAGTGAAAGGATATAAGAGTGTTGTTACCAAAAAAAAAAAAAAAAGGATATAAGAGTGTTATTACCGATTTGTCATCCGCATAAGCCAACAAACGATGAGAAGAACCACAACACCTCCTATTGTAAGGCACATGCAACTCAAAGGTGTAAGTCTTACCCTGTGTGACACTATACAAGCCACGCATTTCGTCGTTGTTGCCTTTGCTGGGTACCATCAGCATAGGAAGCTGCCTGTGGCATGATTCAAGGCGTTTCTTGCTGTTATGTAAAGCTATCGATCTCCAATGCTTGCAAACGGCACTAAACATGATATAGTCCGAGACAGGTATCAACTTCTCTAGTATCGAATCCAGAAGGTCGCTTGGAAGGCATGCCCAGCCTGAAGCTAGAGCTGAGGCCTCTTCCATAGTGTGCTAGATGTGACTTTTTTAGGCCTGGCGTGGTTGTAGTTCATGGACAATTTATAAGGAATGGGGGAAGGCTTTTCTTAGGCCATGAGCATTGTTGGATTAATTATCCTCCGTTGGTTACAAAGTGGAATATTCCCCCATTCCAGCAAAACCTACGAACGACTATGTTTTTTTTCTCCTTGTATGGTTCAATATGGTCAAATTCTTGATGAAGAAGAGTTTTAGAATAAGCCGACTTAGAACATAAAATAAATTATTAACAGTAAATTTTAGTAATGCCCCTATAACTATAGACTTTTATTTTATTTTATCAAGAGCACCGACTTTGTTTCATTTTGCTCACTGAACTTTTTAATTTGGTTTTAAGGGTCTCGAATCTTTTAAAACGTGTCAATGTGCCCCCATTCGTCAGGGCTGTTACAATTTTCTGTTAGTTTTGGTCACATGGGTTAAGGTGACATAGTTTTATGGGAAAAATCCAATTCGATGCTGGCATGAACTTCTGTGAATGACTAAAGCAGAACTAATTTGTTCCAAATTGAAGACTGCCATGTCAAAAGGTCCTTGAGCTTCATCATAAGCAACGCCCTCCCAATCATCAATAAAGAAGTAGATGGAATTTCGATGACAGCCCAGAAAGTCTAAAGCTGAGACACACATGGATTGATTGTCGCACAAGAAAAAAGGCATCACTTCCAGTACGGTTTTATCCCCACAAGCAGAGAACGGCTTTGCATTCTATGAGAAAAACAATCTTTTTGTTCTTCCCAATATTATCATCTGATGATGAGATATGATAATCCGAGATATGATGTACTAAATTGTTCTGAGCGCAAACTTAGAAAGAAGTGGTTACTTACTATTGTATTGATAGATGGTATTATATTATTGATCAGTTCATAATTGTATATCATTTTGTACCCATCTAGCTTATGATTTGGTTATGTTATTGAGTTAAACTTGTGCTTTTAATCCCTCTTCTATTTATCATTCAGTTCATTGGGCCTTAGGTAGCAATGGTGGCTTTGGATAGGAAAAGATGCAAAATGATGCAAAAACGAGCAGACTGAGTTAGCAATTTGTTTCGGCCTTAACTTCCTCCTCCCAACTTGTATTGGCCCAATTAATATGTGGTTGGAAAGAAGAGACTCTGAACTGCAAGATGGACTGCTCAAACATATCAATTGATGAAGCCAAGCCCAATCCGTGGGCCCATCAAAATGCACACCATGAGTCAATTCCAGTATATTTTCGGCAGTCAACTTGTAAGGCCCAAAACGTACACTTATACTGCTCAGATGGGAATACATTCTTCATAAAAGTTGTTCCAATGGGTGTCTATTATGACATATCCAAATTTGAGCCCCATTGGATATATATTGAAATCTCAGGCCTTCCTACACCAAGCCTGGTTCAAAAGAATTTTTTTTCCAGCAACCAAAAGAAAACCCACATGGGTTGGCAGCAAAAAGCAGCCACAATTGAACACATTTGAAAACCCATGTAAAGAAAGCTTGAGGTGCAGCAAAAGAAGTGGGAGTTATGGATTGTATTAAAAAAAGGAATGGTGGTGTTGGAATTCATCATGATGTTCCTCCCTCTTAGTCCTATAAATAGAGAAGTCTTCAAGCTACAAAATTGACTCCAGCCATCCTTCACACTTCCATCATTCCATAAACACATCCAGAAATCATCCTCATACATTCCCATCAACCCCATACACTCCAGAAATCAACCCAATACTCTAAACTGCCCAAAATCACCAAAACAGCTCCAAAAAGCCTCCCTTCCATTTCCCTATGAATTTCCTCTTTCTCAGCCATCCACCACACTTCCATCATTCCATCAACACATCCGAAACCATCCTCATACATTCCCATCAACCCCATACACTCCAGAAATCAACCCAATACTCTAAACTGCCCCAAATCACCAAAACAGCTCCAAAAAGCCTCCTTTCTATTTCCTTACGAATTTCCTCTTTCTCAGCCATCACCACTCACCCAAACTCATCCCAAATCACCTACTAGATGTCATACATCATTCTAGACGTGGGGAAGCTCTTGGAGAAGCATTAGATGTGGAGAAGCACTTGAAGAAGTCTTGGACACCACAAGAACTTCAGAAAAAAGGGTTTTTCTACTCTTATTGCATTCCTTATGTTTTCTCATTTCTATCTAAGTTTCTTTTCCATTATGAGCAGCTAATTTCATAACTAGGGCTTCGATGTAACCTAACATGAATATTCTGGGTTTATAAGTTTAAAGTTTGGAGTTTCAAGTTGGATTCATGATTCATGTTCTTATTCATTATGCTTATCAGTTAATATGTTTGTTTGAATGATTGATCACCATTAGAATTTGTATGGTTTAAATTAAGAGTAGACACCATGCTTTAATTCGAATTAAACTATGAATAGAAAGAGTATGTATGGACATTCGACAACAGGGATTAGATACATGCTTGGTTGTTTAAATTGTTCTTCTATGTTTAATGGGTTCCTAATGCTTAATTTTAGGTTAGACAACAGATGATCAAATTAGGGAATTAGGAACACAAGGTTAGGACCAGACACCATGACCTAATCATACTTTAGCTAGAATCAATCTTTGCATATGAATTAGACTTGTTACTTGACTCCTTATAACCCAGAATTGAATTGTTATGGTGATTCGAATGCCCTAGTCTCCAAATCTATTTTCCATCTCTTAAAACCACTCTTTGTTACACTTACTTACTTTGCTTTTGGTTGCAATTTCATTTTGCTTCTTTTGTTGAACAATCACAACCACTCTTGCTTTAAATTCTGTTTTAGACATAACCTCCTACTTTCTTGAATTTGATAATCTAAAGTACATAACTAGTTTTAACTTCTCAGTCTTTGTGGGTACGACCTCGTACTTGTCTTGCTGTACTACTAATTGCCCCGTACAATTGCGAGTTAACATAATATTAACAACAATTATCAGATTTCTGTTTTGGTTGGATTTTCAACTGGTGAGTTTTTATTTTGTTACATTCATAGCCTCCTGGTAGTTGATCTTCTACTTTTCCATTTTCTTGCAGTTATGAAGGATCTTAAGTATGCTCATTCTCATGAGTCATAAGTGGGTTAAAGTTCATGCAAAATCTGCAAGTTTTGGAATAACTAATCATGCTCAAACTCATTAGGTTATGCTGTGTGTGTTAAGTTGCTTGAAGTGGGGCCAGGCCAGCACGGCACGAGCCCAACACGTTTAAATGTGGACTTAGGCTTTGGACCGTGCTGAAATCAATGGTTTTACTAAATGGGCCAACACGACACGACCTGGTAAATTAAATGGGCCGGCCTAGCATGACATGAATACCTTAAATGTACAAATTTAAATTAACCTGGCTCGGCCGGATCTGACTCACCTCTAACAGATTAAGAGAGAGGATATATATTATATATATGTATGGGTAGGATTTTGTCCTATTAGAAATTAATTTGAACTTATATTATTGACAACAAAATTTAAGAAAACTATGGTGCTTGATTAACTAGTTCATTATGTTGTAATGAAATGTTATCTGCTAAGTTAAGTTAATGTGGAGATTAATTTATCCTTTGGCATTTTTGTTTATATATATATATATATATATATATATATATGGCACTATTGTTTTTGTTCTCATAGGGTTTGCAGTGCTCTCTCTCTCTCTCTCTCTCTCTCTCTCTCCCTCCCTCCCTCCCCCTCATTCTTCTTAAAAAACAAATCATAGTGGCATGTGATTGCAATATCGTGGTGGTGATAATGATGGGCATGCTTTGCCTGCTTGCGTGCACAATCACGGTTTGGACTAGAGGTGTCAAATAGGACGGGCCGGGCTAGCACTACACGAGCCCACCACGTTTAAATGTGGACTTGGGCTTTGGCCTATGCTGGAATCAATGGTTTTATTAAATGGGCCAACACGACACGGCACAGTAAATTAAATAGGCCAACCTAGCACGACACAAATACCATAAAGGCACAAATTTAAATGAGCCCAGCTTGGCCCAACTTGACCCGTTTGACACTTGTATTGCATATTAGAGCATCTCCAACCGATATGTCAAAAGTGCCACATAGATATTTAATGGCTAGAAATAACATCTCACATCACTCTAACTGAATTGTCAAAGCTGATGTGAAATGAAGGCTGGAGGTTCAGCTATTACTTTTGACATCTCAAAAGCAAGATGTCAAATGAATATTTTATTATTTTTTAAAGACAACTGGTTGTTACTTTCACTTATTATTTTCCTTTTTTATTTTTTTCTTCTTTATCTTGAATGATTTGACTGTTACAATAATTATTTATTTGACATATCCGGTGGAGTGTAAAACTGTGTAAATGTCAAATTGCCACATCAGTCATCAAATTTAAATTTGATGTTTGGTATTTGACATCTCCCTTCGAGATGCTCTTAAGAGAGAGGATATATATATTTGGGTAGGATTTGTCCTATTAGAAATTAATTTGAACTTGCATGATTGACAACAAAATTTAAGAAAACACATTAACTAGTTCATTATTATGTAATGAAATGTTATATCTGCTAAGTTAATGTGGTATATATATATATATATATATATATATATATATATATATATATATATATATATATATATATATATATATGGCACTATTTCTTATTTCTCATAGGGTTTTAATAGTTGTCTCTCTCCATCTCCTTCCTCCTCCTCATAGTGGCATGTGACTGCAATATCGTGGTGGTGATAATGATGGGCACACTTTGACTGCTTGTGTGCATGATTACGATTTGGACTAGAGTTGTCAAATAGAATGGGTCGGGACAGCAAGGCATGAGCCCAACATGTTTAAATGTGGACTTGGGCTTTGGGTCGTGTTGGAATCAATGGTTACACTAAATGGACCAGCACGGCACAGCCAGGTAAATTAAATAGGCTAGCTTAGCACGGCATGAATACCTTAAAGACACAAATTTAAATGGCCCCGCTCGGCCCGACCTGATCTGTTTGATACCTCTCAAATTAAGAGAGAGGATATATATATATATCTGGGTAGGATTTTGTCCTATTAGCAATTAATTTGAACTTATATTATTGACAACAAAATTTAAGAAAACTATGGTACTTAATAAACTAATGCATTATTATGCAATGAAATGTTATATGCTATGTTAATGTGGGGATTAATTTATCCTTTGGCGTTCGTGTTTGTATATATATGGCACTATTTCTCATAGGGTTTTCATAGTTGTCTCACTCCTTCTCCCTCCTCCTTAAAAATCAAATCATAGTGGCATGTGATTGCAATACCGCGATGGTGATAATGATGGGCATGCGTTGCTTGCTTATGTGCACAATTACGGTTTGGACTAGAGGTGTCAAATAAAACGAGCCAGCACTGCACGAGCCCAGCACGTTTAAATGTGGATTTTGGCTTTGGCCCGTGCTGGAATGAATGGTTTTACTAAATGGGTCAACAAGGCACGATCCGGTAAATTAAAGAGGCCAACCTAGCACGTCACGAATACCTTAAAGGCACGAATTTAAATGGTCCAAATGGGTGATCTGTTGCTGAAGAATACTAATATTTTGTTATCGAATTTGGACCATTTACAAATCACATTTCTACTATATCAGACTATATCAGACTAGCGCGATAAACAATTTTTCATTCTTACAAACTTAATGTGACTTGGATCTTGAGCAGCCAACAAATAGATAAACATATGCATTGATAATTTGATATAGTAACTTACCGCAGTATAACATAGTTTTAATTGGAGAAAAAACAGTTAAAACTAAATAAGCACTAATAAGACTAGGCATGGTTAGAGGAATTTAGAAGAGGAGGACATGGTTAGAGGAATCACATCCATACATAGAAACAAACAGAGTCTTTCTTAAACCCTAAAACCCTGAAACTCAACAGAGCAAGCTCTCATCTTTTTGTTTTGCATTGAGCTATAAAGCTCACTTTTTTGGGCAAGTTTGTTTTCTTGGTCGAATTTAGGAAAGTAAGTTAGATATCCCTTTGGCGGGACTTCTGCTGCAATGATACAAAATCAAATATTTATAAAAGAAACTTTCCAACAAAAAAAAATTATTTATAAAAGAAAAAAGTTTTGATTGAAATAGTTTTGATGTGTGTGTATTGAGAAAATATATATGTTCTCGATTTTTGTTAGAGCCAAAAAGTGGCTAAGTAAAAAAAGGCATTTGATTGGTTTATATTTTATAATGTTGGCGAGTTCTTATTTAATTAGGATTTTGGTTCCTTATTTAGTTAAAATTTTGGTTAGTTACCCGTTTATTTAGTCATATTGTAATCGAGTATATATATATATATATATATACAAAGTTTAGAAGCTAAATTTACAAAGAAAATTAACTAGGTTATTACTTGTAGACCACTCCAAATCAATTACAATCAATATAAACAAGGAAACTAAAACTAACTTTCCTAGTTTTGTTAGGCATGACATGTTGAGGTACGTATATTGACTTGTATCCATAAAAAGGTTTGCTTGGTGACTACACAAAGAATCTCCTACATATTTAGGTAAGAAACCAATTCCTTGATGGACAAGGAAATGAATTCATACAATCAGAAAACTAAATCCCACAACTTGGAAATCAGATTCCGTTAATCTATTGACCTAGTTATAGTCGACCTAGTTAAAAATCAGATTCCGTTAATATATTGGACTCAATAAACGGGTAAGTAACCAAAATCTTAACTAAATACGGAACCAAAATCCTAACTAAATAAGGACTCGCCAACTTATAAACCAATCAAATGCCTTTTTTTTATATTTTTCTTTGTAGGAATTAAGGTTGAGTAACGAAGAATGAATCTAGATTTTTATATAAATTAAGCATGCCTACTTCATATATATATATATATATATATATATATATCCTCATCCTATTGTTCATTGATTCATTAATTCTCAAAACTTAAATTTCAAGTTTATATAGCAAATAATTAACATAATGTTGACAGCGCTATGCACAGTTGTGGTGCTCTTCTATCTCATATTGTTAGAGATAGGTTTGATACTGGCGATGGTTGATCAGGCATCCCCTTGGAAGAACCCAATGATGAAGGGTCTTGAAGCCTTCAAACGCAAGAATGGCCTCCTTGTGGTGGGGAGGGTGGCGCCACTGGTCATGTGTTGGCAATCAATTATGATACTATACAAGGCTGCAAAGCATGGATTGTACGACTTCCAATTCTACCACACCGTCACTGTATCAGTTCTCATAGGTAATTCTCTCTTTTATTATGTTGAGAAAAGATAATATATATATATATATATTATTAGAAGATATATTTCCCCGTGGATAGAATTCTCAAGAAAAACATCAATAAGCAAATTATTTAGGGACCTCCAAATTCTTCCACACACTTTGATATTGTTACATATATATATATATATGTTACGCTGCGTACTTTAAATAGCATGATGAAAAGTTCAACATTAGTAGATTAGTATGGTGGTATGGTACGAAACGGTTTTCTTGTATGATCGATCATGTCAAATCTCTGTTATCACATATCAAGTTGTAATTACGTATATAATTTTCTCATTTATCTCAATGTAGGTATAAACTCCAATACGTAGTTTACCTTTTTACCCTTTTACGTTGAGTTTCTAGTTAACATATATGTGTGGGTGCAGGGGTTTTTTTATACCTTTTCTTGCTGATGGCCGATGTACACAAAGCTTTAAACAGAATCAAAGCCTCAGAAGAAGAAGATAATAATGCTATCTTGAAGGCAACACTCAAAGAAGAATAATTATAGCAAGAAAGAAAACAGTTTGAGTCGTTTACTTAGAATTTTCATGTGGGTCCAGTTGACAGAATTTTATTTCTCAAGACCACATATTTGAATAAAACTTGGATGTAAGTTGTAATGGTGGATGGTAATGTATAACTAATATATTCGATCTTTTCATAAATATTATTACATGTTGTCACAGGTGGAAACCAGAAATAAAATTTTTAACGTGGTTCTAGTCTATTTGTTTCAAATAGCAGTTAGTAAAAGTATACTGTCACCGTCATCCCGGTCAAGTTAAGCTAAGTCCGGATATTGTGCAGCAAGAGTGGAGGGAACATTATTCTCTATAATAAAATCAAATTTATATTCTGTAAAACCTTTCATTAATGAAAGATACAGAATTACAGAGGCAAGACAGGATGCTCAAGGCATGAAATTACAGTTTGCTCAGAAACATATGAATCTGAGTTGTGAAAGCCTTCCTAGTTAAAGTTGAACGTTTGTTTGTTTGTTTTTTTTTTTCTCTCTCTTTCATTTTTCTCAGTGACCAAACATACTTTCAAAAACTTGGTGATTCAGAAATTGTTATCTGTTCATCACTATCGTCAAGCTCCAAAAATAAAGTAGAAAATTCATATCGAGCGTAAACATGTAAAATACAGCAGAAAAAAAAGTTTATTAATATGAATCTTTTGGGGGTTCTTGTAGCATTGACAATTGACCTGAAGGTGGCTCGTTTGTAAAGGAAATGTTAATTGGAAAAAGAAAAAGAAAAAACAGTCGTTGTATCGACATTAAAATACTTGACTAGGTAAGCATACCATGTTCTTATAATGTATTTATTTTATCCATCACTGTCCCTTTTTTATTATTATTCTTTTCATGAATTTTCCATCAAGAATACAAAATTCTCATACAGAAAGCAGACATCATGACTAAAGATAGATCTTTTGGTGATATTCGGGAAGGCGTATGGGAAATTACACGAAGGGTACAACCATCAATTTTGTTAAAAAAAAATTATACTGGAACAATGCCTTTGGACCATAAGAATAGAGATCAAATTGGAACTCAATTTAAGTTTATCAATTAATTTCTATTAGTCAATCTAGTACGCATGGCTAGGGATATATAGATTTTTTATTTTTTTCATTTTTACGCATGGCTAGGGCAACACTAGCAAATAACTTGTAAAATGGGTTGAAGATTTGGAATCTTATCTTTTCTGGACGGCATGATTTAAATAATTGTTTTGTAGGCTCCTTTGCCCTACAAATTCAATAGAAAATTTGATATAAGTCCCATTTTTATGACAGAATTTGGGTGCAATCCACACATTTATTGTTAGTAATTCAAGTCCTCTGACTTTTGTGCCATGTAGGATTACTTACATTTTTTTTAATTTCTAAGGTTTATATTTTATTTTCTTAATTTTTTAATTTATGTTGTGCTTCCAATTTTGCCCCTAAGATAGAAATCAAGTAACCTAAAAGACAGCAAAATATCAAAAATCGGGTTAAACAATCCTCAGACGCCAAGAATAGAAAGAATCGCAAAAATCATATCTTCCACAATCAATTATGGTCCTATCAAGCCGATTTCTGCATATTTCATGCTTCTTAATTGCCGAGGGTTTTGGGTTTCATTTTAGAGTTGAATTTGCCTTTCGTCTTCTTCAATTGCAGTCGGTGGAATTTGCCGTCGTTTGGGGATTCTCACCTTGCTTCTCCATCAATTGCAGTGCCTGTGTTCCAGGTATGTTGTATATTTACCTCTTTTGTAGGTGGAAACCTTTGTTGGATTTTGCTACTATTTATTGGAGAGTTTTTGCTCATATATAGACAAACTTAATCTGTTCATTTACACGATGTCCAACAGTTATACTCTCACTCTTGTTTTGGGTTTACAACCTGTCGTATAGGTAAGCTCCTGTCGTATAGGTAATCGCCGACACAGTACCTATGTCACAGGTATATGCCAAACCTCAAAGAAGATAATCCCAAGCAATGTGTCAAGTACCTGTGTCATAGGTACACTTTCGGAGGTTACCTGTGGGCTAGGTTCTCCGTGAAGCGCCATATATAGCCACTGTGTATGTCACGACCCGACTCCCCTAACACGATATTGTCCGCTTTGGGCCCCCTCTCTACCCTCAAGGTTTTGTTTCTGGGAGCTCACGAGCAACTGCCCAGTGGATCACCCTTCCTGAGATTGCTCTAGCCCCCAACTCGCTTAACTTTGGAGTTCCTAAGAATCCGAAGCCAGTGAACACCCAAAAGGCCTCGTGCTAGGAAGAGAAGTGCCCACACATTTAAAGCACTTCACATTTCCCTCCCCGAGCAATGTGGGATTGCTCACCGTTCTTGTTTCCCCAAGACACGGGTCTTACAATAATTGTCACATCCCGGGATCGGCTCCGCCGTAGCACGATATTGTCAGCTTTGGGCCCCCTCTCTGCCCTCACGGTTTTGTTTTTGGGAGCTCACGACAACTTCCCAGTGGGTCACCCATCCTGGGATTGCTCTGGCCCCTAACTCGCTTAACTTCGGAGTTCCCATGACTCCGAAGCCAGTGAGCTCCCAAAAGGCCTCGTGCTAGATGGAGGCGGGCATGTACATATAAGGCACATCACCACCTCTTCGTTGGTCGATGTGGGATCTTACAATCCACCCCCCTTAGTCACCCGACGTCCTCGTCAGCACACTCGCACCACACGGCAGAGTGGCTCTGACACCAAATTGTCACATCCCGGGATCGGCTCCGCCGTAGCACAATATTGTCCGCTTTGGTCCCCCTCTCTGCCCTCACGGTTTTGTTTTTGGGAGCTCACGACAACTTCCGAGTGGGTCACCCATCCTGGGATTGCTCTGACCCCTAACTCGCTTAACTTCGGAGTTCCTATGACTCCGAAGCCAGTGAAATCCCAAAAGGCCTCGTGCTAGATGGAGGCGGGCATGTACATATAAGGCACATCACCCCCTCTTCGTTGGTCGATGTGGGATCTTACAGTGTAAAGTACATGCGCCATAGGTACACTGTTAGAGGTTACTTGTAGCTTTGGAGTTATGCTGCTAGAGATGCAATTCGCAAGGCTAAAACCATGGAAATATGACTTCTATGTACTAGCCATAGCTATTGGACTCGGCTAACCTGTTGCTTATTCATATCAGAACGATTATTTAGATATCTATGGGTCTAGTTCCCTTTTTATACATATGACTTATGTAATGAGAAGTCTGCTATTTGTATTGTAGACTAATCTTAACTAAAAGCATCTAAAAACCCAGCTGGAACAGCAGAAGTCCCCTCCTAGCTACAACGTTGACAATCTAAAATTGTTAATCATGATTCAAAACAAACAATGCACACGACAACTAAAACACAGACGGCGACAAACCAAAATACAGGATGTTGAGGATTTTATCACAACGTACCTATAACATAGTTACAGTTTTAGAAATTACCTATACAGCAGGTTCTAGTTGATGATTAAACCCAATTATGATATTTCTCTATTACAGATTCATAAGCTAGAAAATAAAGTTGGATATGCTAGAACAAATTTGCAGCAAACCAATTCACCAATGATTGAGAAAAGCAAAAACAACCAAACTCTCGCAAAGCATCGGAAACAAACCATAACAGAAAATGATGAACGTACGTACGCTGAATGAGAGAATTTACTTGGGATACAGGAACTTCAATTGACGTCACAATTTCTGATAATCCAAAAAATTTGGGTTATTCCATATGTAATCGTGAATTATTAGAAGGAACCTGCAAATCTTCCCATTAATGAACCAAAAAATCAGTGGAAATTGGCAAAGACGGAGCATGACTTTTGGGATTTCTGCAATTTGGGGGATCTGAGATATGCGATTTGTATCAACCTCCTTTACTTTCCACACTATTTGCTTAGGTGGCTGCACGACTGGGCTTTAGGACTGGAATTAATAGGTGACAATTACTGTCCTGCAATCAAACTGTATTCTTGAAATTGGACCCATATCTAAGAGCCCCTAAATTCAATTGTGCTCAGTAGCCAGCTCCATCAAGGCAAAGAAAACTTTACACCATGATGGCTAGCTTTGCAAATTACTTATTCAGCCCTACTTATCACCTTAGCATTACTCACTATTTCCTCATCCTCTTTTTGGCCTCCTCATATCCACACACTAGTAAACTCTCTTTTGGTGTTGCACTTTGATTTAAGCAGGAACAATTTTCATGGGATTCACATTCCCACATTCCTTGGTCATCTACTTTTTTATGATAAAATCCAGTTGTCTTAGCCTTAATTGAAATAGGAGAATAAAGAGTAATTACAAGAAAATGGGATAGGATGCATTGTCAGATAAATAGTTGATTTTCTGAAGTAATCACTGACTACTCAAAGTTGCGGGAGGTTCGTCACTAGATCACTGAAGAATAGACAAAAAAGTTGATTATCGTTTGCCTTTAAAAAAATTTCATTTATAGGTACTTCCAGATTTTGTCCAAAATTGATTTCACCTCTTCCCTGCAGTTAAAATAAAATAAATGATGTGGCAGATGACATGAATTTCCATGAGTTTGCCACATCAATTGATAGCAAAATTTGGTAAAAGAGTTGGTGCCCGTAGCACCATTCAATTTTTTTTTACGAGTTGGACATTAAAATTGCCATGTGAGTAACCTAGTATAACGGTGAACCCTTCCCAACCCCAAAAAATACCTTAGAAACTCAACAATCACTCCTTCCATTGAAAAGCTCTTACTCATGGCACCTCTCTCATATTGAGGGATTTGTTGATTTGTTAAATCCTCAATGATTTCATACACCAATCATAGTATCGATGTATGTATCTTGTAGAATGATTTTCCAAGCAAATTTGAAGAAAACCAGTGATTATCATCCACGGAAAACCATATAAGATCCTATGATTCTCCCATTCTATTTTTATATGTATGCTCCGGCTTTAACTCTCACTCACCAAAAATTCCAAATAGTATATTTCTTTGATCATCTTCCTCGCCACTGTCAATCAAATCAAGGAACAATATAAATATCCAAAACCCAAAATCAGAGATGGGCATCATCTTGTCATCTATAAAACCAACCTTCAATTTGATCTTTGGGGTTTTGGGGCTACACAAAGAATTCCATATTGAATGCTAAAGGAATTAATGATTTTTGAAATCCTACTAGGATCAAGTAACGAAATTAATGGATTTGGCATTTTTGCAATTTGAATACCACCGTTGCTTAAATTACATCCAACTTTAAATCCAAACTTGTCCTGGAAAAATAAGTATTTTCTCAACTAAAATCGAAATGGAAAACCAAAAAATAAAAAGAAACAATAAACCGAGAGGTACTTTTTTTTTTTCTCCATATATTTTAAATTTACTTGCATTTTTTTTTAAAGTTAATTCCAAGTCTTTATATTATAATTATATACTTTACATGCATGCCCAATTTAGCATCCATAAAATTTATCAGTCAAAATTGCTCCAATTTGTAATGGCATTATGGTTGGATTTTGTCTCTTGATTTTTATTATTTAGTGACTTTTTGGGAGTTTTGGTTTGTGAGTTGTGGTTCTATTTTATTAAATATGCCTGATCCCTTACATAAGGGTGTATTCAATTGGGATTTTAATGTAATGGATTTTAACAGGATTTGTAATTACATGATTTTACTTATGATTTTAATAGATTGTAATTATAGGATTTTACTTGTGATTTTAATTCACATAGGACTTTTTTGTATTCTCCAAAGCAGATTTTCCCAAAGTGTGGATTGAATTCGAGTTAGCCACGTTCGCCCAACCCCATGACCTCTCCTAGTTTTTGGATTGGATTCGGATTTTACTTGTCATTCTTCCTCTATGTCATGATCTTCATACATGCTTGGGTATGACATTGTATATATATGAGGCTGAAAAAAAAACAATAAAAAAGTAATTCCCATACTCATCATGAAAGAAGAGCAAGGATTTTACTTATCATTCTTCCTTTCTGTAATCAGAAATAATTCCTCTCTGCCATAATAATATTACACACTAATCATTTGTGCATTATGTAACTAATCTGCATTAGTAAGACGAGTCAGACTAAAATTGATTTACCTATTACATAGCTGAATATATAATTCTCTTTTCGTTACATGTTCCTATATATTGTGTTCCATAGAGAATTTATTTGATAAAACCTACTAAATGTCTAACCAATTAGCTGTCATTGGGTCTAGTCCTCGTGTTTCTGGTTTTAGATGTAGGTCCTTTGACATTTATTACTTTTTTGTTGTGTCGATTTTACCCTTTAAGGTAAATAAGGAAAACACATTGAAAATCTAAATTTAATGCATTATTTCCTTGAAATTGAATTCCAAATTTTGAATTTTGAATTTTTTTTCCTTGATAATATTCCTAATATATAGATAAAAATACAGTTTTATCAATCAAAAATAAAGACTCACATATTATATCAATCGATCAGACAAGCACCCACATTAAATTATGTACCTGACATACAGGTAAATAATGTTAATACATACAGGTATATATGTACCTGCCTTACAGGTAAGTGTTTTTTTCTTGAGTTTTCTTAAGCAGTTTTTTCTGGAGGTTCATATTTATATACATACGTACATGTCTTCCATGGATTTTTATCTCAGTTGAGTTTAAAGATCCATACCAAGATATTATATGAGTTCAATTAGCTGGGCTAGAGGGTATAACTACCTAGACTAGAGGTAATTTATGGATTTAATTACCTGGACCAGAGATAATTTATGGGTTTAATTACTTGTATACTGCATACGAGGTGTATGCATAGGTACCTTACCTATTGTTAAGGTAAGAAGTTTTTATGAAATCTTATTACAAATTTTGATGTCGATATACCTTGGGAAAATTTCAGAATTCAATAAATAGATTTGCAATTAAATTCAAATCAAATATGATAATTAATATCCTACAAATCAATAACTTACCAGTTTTAGGAATTCATAATTTACCTTATTTATGTTTTAGGTGCATAACTGGAACAAAAAATAAAAAACAAAAAAAAGTAAATATCAATAAATTGAAATAGGCATGTAATCTTATGTGGCGCAAAAGTCAAAGGACTTGGATCAACAACAATTTTTGCGTGGATTGCACCCAAAGTCTCTCCACATAACCATTGGATTTGGCAACTAGATTTTTTTCTTTTAAACTTTGTGCGCAGAACTATCAAGTGTGTTACTTTTCTCTCATTCTTATTTATGGCAAGTTCCAAGTTCAGCTTTTCATATTTAGACTTTGATTTATGTACGTACCGTTCCATTTTCTCAACTTGCTTTGCTACACTATACTCCAGATTTGCTTCTTTTTGCTTCGTACTGCTAAAATATGAATACGGGTTTTCAATATGTTCAGATATATTATTCTTCTCCATAAGGAGGTATATATATGAGTTTACAGAGTGCTTTACAAGGAATGAGATTTAATAAGGAATAGGAAAGTATCTCCTAATTATACACAGATTTGTCAACTAAATGGAATGGGAAAGTAAATCCCTTAATTAATCAAGGAAATAAATCTCCTTGATTAATTAGGAGACTCACGTCAACACTCCTCCTCAAGTTGGTGCATATACGTCACCAATGCCCAACTTGGTAAGTGAGTCATAAAACACTCTGCTACAAACAGCTTTGGTTAAGATATCAGCTAATTGATCTTCTGATTTTACGAATGGTAGGCGGATGATATTCTTCTCAATTTTTTCTTTGATAAAATGTCTATCCACCTCAACATGTTTGGTTCGATCATGTTGAACTGGATTATGGGCAATATCAATAGCTGACTTGTTGTCACAATGCAACTCCATTGGCTTTTCTGGCTTGAAACCCAATTCTGTCAAGAGTCTTCTGATCCATAGCAATTCACAAACTCCATGAGCCATTCCTCGATACTCTGCTTCTGCACTAGATCGAGAAACCACATTTTGTTTTATACTCCGCCAAGTGACTAGATTACCTCCCACGAAGGTGAAGTAGCCTGAAGTAGAGCGTCTGTCAGTAATGGATCCAGCCCAATCAGCATATGTATATCCCACAACTTCAAGATCTCTATTCTTTGAGAACATTAATCCTTTTCCAGGGGCTAATTTTAAATACCTTAAGATTCGATCAACTGCATTCCTATGAGACACACTGGGTGAATGCATAAACTGGCTAACCACACTCACAGCATATGCAATATCTGGTCTTGTGTGGGCTAAATATATTAACCTTCCAACAAGGCGTTGGTACTGTTCCTTATTGGTTGGTTCTTGATCCATACCTTCACACAATTTGTGATTCATCTCGATTGGTGTGTCAGCAGGCTTACATCCAAGCAATCCTGTTTCAGCAAGTAGATCCAATACATACTTCTTCTGTGACAGAAATATACCATTTGCGGACCTTGCTACTTCAATTCCGAGAAAGTACTTCAGATCACCTAAATCCTTCATCTCAAATTCCTGAGACAAATACTTCTGCAGTTTCAATTGCTCTCCTGTGTCGTTTCCAGTCACAACTATGTCATCCACATAAACAATCAGTGCGGTAAGCTTCTTTCCATCACGCTTCAAGAACACAGTGTGATCCGAATTACTCTGTGTATATCCAAAAAATTTCATGGATTTAGTGAATCTACCAAACCATGCTCTGGGAGACTGCTTTAATCCATACAATGACTTTCTGAGCTTGCAAACTTGATTCCCCTTGTCACGAGTGAAGTTACATCCTGGTGGTAAATCCATATATACTTCTTCTTCCAGGTCTCCATGTAAGAATGCATTCTTTACATCAAACTGATGTAATGGCCAATCGAGATTTGCTGCTAGAGACATGAGGACTCTGATAGTTTTGATCTTGGCTACTGGGGCAAAGGTTTCTTGGTAGTCTATCCCATATCTCTGTGTGTATCCCTTTGCCACCAATCTAGCTTTATATCTTTCAATAGATCCATCTGCCTTGAGTTTCACAGTATAGATCCACCTGCATCCCACTGTCTTCTTTCCATGAGGTAATAGCACGAGTTCCCATGTGCCATTCTTCTGGAGAGCTCTCATTTCTTCATTCATGACTTCTTTCCATTTTGGGTCTTCTAGTGCTTCAGTTCCACTGTTGGGAACATGTATGTCGGCTAACTGCTTCACAAAGTGTACCCGTGACTCAGATAATCTGGAGAGGGATACATAATTGTTGATGGGATATTTCCCCTTTGCGTTAAGATCTGCTTCGTAGTGAACTGGGGGTTTACCACGATTCTTCCTTTTTGGAATCTGATATGTAGGCTCTGCGCCCTCTGAAATGCAATCAGTTATTTCATTAATGTTATCAGTTTCAGGTAGAGAAGTTACCCGAATGACGTCCTCAGCAGATGATTGGTGTGGTACTGGAGCTGAAGAATTCTCCGGAGCAGGCACAAACTCTTCAATTCTCTCCTCCTGAGTGTGATGGCTGAGATCGGACTGAAGCGGAACAATTTCAGAAAAAACTAGGGGGCGCGACCGGTCGTGAGGGTCAGGCGACCGGTCGCTTTCAGGCAGAGTCGTAGACGTGCGTTGCGACGTGCGTGGCGACCGGTCGTGAGAGGCATGCGACCGGTCGCTTTCAGGCAGAGTCGTTGGCGTGCGTGGTGACCGGTCGTTAGAGACATGCGACCAGTCGCTTTCAGGCAGAGTCGTTTGCGACCGGTCGTTTGCATCCGGCGACCGGTCGTTTTCATCGGGCGACCGGTCGTTCTGAGTCTGGAACGAATCTGGAAAAACTGCTGAAGGAACAAATTCAGAAATTTGAGAAGGATCTTCCTGTGCATCCGAAAAATAGCTCTCTTGTTCCAGGAACGCAACATTCATAGAAGTATACACTTTCTGACTTGGAGGATGATAACACCGGTAACCTTTCTGATGAGGTGCATACCCAATGAACACACACTTGTCGGCACGAGGTTCTAATTTGCTGCGTTGGTGATCATGTAAGTGGACAAAGAATACACAACCAAATATGCGGGGTTCCAGGTTTTGGGTGGGAGGTATTTGGCTATGGTGTTGGAGTGTTTGAAGGGGGGTTCGGAATTGGAGGATACTAGAGGGAATCCGATTGATAAGATAAGCCGCAGAGAGTACGGCCTCGCCCCAAAAAGACCGAGGCACATGTAAAAAAGAGGGTATTTTAGTCTTTCCAAGCAAGAGGGTTTACATAGCTTTATATTTAAATTATATAAAAAAGAGGGTTTACATATTGAAAAGACTAAAATACTCTTCAAAACGGTTGGAAAATTGGATGATGTTAAAGTCAAGTGACAATTCATGGATTTTGAAAACTTAAGGTGACATTTTGCTTAAATTTTTCTTTAAGGTGACAAATTGAAACTGATGTATAAGTTCAGGTGACATTTCTACAAATATCCCTAAGTTTAATGAAATGATTATGCGACTAATATAAATGTCCACATGATGGGTCCATATATGGCACCATCATTATAGAATTTCTCGATAAATTTAATTATTATTATAAAAGACATGGGCCTTGAACTCTAGGGAAAGGTAGCACGTTTTCTAGCCTTTAGATGATCGTCCAGAGCCACTCCAGCTTAGGAGTGGGGTGCTCACAAATGAGTTTTGGAATTTGAAGATATATGGAAGGGTTGCTCGGGGTGGGGAGGGGGACTCAACCATTTTTGGCATATCAATAAATAAGCCATTTGTTAATGAGGTGTCATGCTCATAATAAAAGTCACGTAGAGCAGATAAAAATCAAGCAGAGGATCCGGATCGGAATTAACTAGGTTATTACTTGTACACTACTCCAAATCATTACAATCAATATGAACAAGGAAACTAAAACTAACTTTCCTAGTTTTGTTAGGCATGACATGTTGAGGTACGTATGTTGACTTGTATCCACAAAAAGGTTTGCTTGGTGACTACACAAAGAATCTCCTATGTCTTTTAGGTAAGAAACCAATTCCTCGATGGACAAGGAAATAAATTCATACAATCAGGAAACTAAATCCCGGTTTAGGTCAATAGAATAAAATCTGAGGGTTAAAACAAATGCCACATCACCTAAAACCATACAAACAAAAATAAAAATATATTTTTTCCAGAAGCCAACGTTGTTGGTGTTCTTCTTCTTTAGAAACCAGGTTCCGTTAATATATTGACCTAATTAAAGTTGACCTAGGTAAAAATCAGATTCCGTTAATATATTCAATTACAATAGGACTCAATAAACGGGTAAGTAACCAAAATCTTAACTAAATACGGAACCAAAAATCTTACTAAATAAGGACTCGCCAACATTATAAACCAATCAAATGCCTTTTTTCTTATTTTTCATTGTAGGAATTAAGGTCGAGTAACGAAGAATGAATCTAGATTTTTATATAAATTAAGCTAGCATACCTACTTCATATATATATCCTCATCCTATTGTTCGTTGATTCATTCATTCTAAAAACTTAAATTTCAAGTTTATATAGCGAATAATTTACATAATGTTGATACCGCTATACACAGTTGTGGTGCTCTTCTATCTCATATTGTTAGAGATAGATTTGATACGGGCTATGGTTGATCAGGCATCCCCTTGGAAGAACCCAATGATGAAGGGTCTTGAAGCCTTCAAACGCAAGCATGGCCTCCTTGCGGTGGGGAGGGTGGCGCCACTGATCATGTTTTGGCAATCGATTATGATACTATACAAGGCTGCAAAGCATGGATTGTACGACTACCAATTCTACCACACCGCCACTGTATCAGTTCTCATAGGTAATTCTCTCTTTTATTATGTTGAGAAAAGATAATATATTGCGCATAATACTAAAACTCCCAAAAGGAAAATAAATGAGAAGTACTAGATGTATATAAAATAAGTAAGTAGAGAGTTGTAGTAGTATCGATGCACATGCAAAACTGAGTTTAAGGATTAAATATGTTTATATTGGTGTAGGAGAGTGGCAAGTGCAATGAACCCTTTAAGCACTTAATCTGTGCTGGTGGATTTTGTGTTGTTGATCATGGTTCGTTAATGTGCAGCTTCCCCCTACCCCCCATTAATATATTATCAGAAAAATGAGTAATCAAAGCCCCAACATATATACATCTTTTGTAAGGTTTGAGTAATCAAAGCGTCCTTCCCGTTGTTCAAAATTTTCATGCCTGGAGGAGGCTGGAGCTGGAGGATTAAATTTAATTGGTTGAGAAAGAAAATTGTGTTTCAAGGAGACTTTGAATTTGAAAGTAAGAGAGCACCTTATTTTGAACCTCGATTTTCTCCCTTTAGATAATCCACCATACAGACCAACAACGGGTTATTTAGAAATTCGATTTCATCCAATTTGATCTCAGAACCATCTGAGCTTGCAAGTGTGCAGCTTCACAATCTTTGCTTCCTCGTTCATGGCCTTGAATCTCTCCGTTCATATAGAACATAACAGAATAAATTTAATATGTGGCAATAATAATATCATGGGTGCCACTAAGCTATACATTTTAGGTTCAATCATTTGTGTTGTAGCTACTCAAAATCAAGTGATTGCTATTCAAAATGTACATTAAAAGTAAAATGATTCACATTTCTAACTATTAATTTTTAAATACATAGAGGGGTTCTTTAAAGGGAGATTCACCATTGTAGGGCCCCAAATTATTTATTAAAAAAACACCTACATGAAATGGACTTTTGAAACACACCCAAAAACCCATTTTCAATATAACAAAGAGGCTTCAAAGTTCCTAGAAATTACAAAACGGCCATCCATTTCTTAAAACAAGTCCAAGCCCAAAACCTCATTAAAAAAAAAACCCAAAACACTCAAAAGAAGATGGCAAAGTCTGGTCATATGGATGGCCAAGTCGGGTGCAAAGATTTAAGGCCATGAACGAGGAAGCCACTACTTTCTGTAGGCTGATGGTCATTGCTTGGAGTGGAGGTCATTAGTTATAAAGGAAAATTGTTATTGCAGTTGGAAATTTCTGAGGTAACTTTTGTTCATAAGATGCAAACTCATGATTGATTTTTCATAACCGGATATTTTTTGTTCAACTTCCCAGATTATAGCCCGGCCTGTAGATACATTCGAGATTTTTAAAGTTCGTGACTCAATTGTAAGACTACCCCTGTCATCAAATTTGGGTTACTTTTCAATTGGTTGCATCATTTTTCATTGGACTCAAATTTGACTGAACCTAAGGCAAATCAAGCAGAACTATCTGCCTTTTGAGAAAGCAGACGCTTAAGAGTGCTATCTTTTGTACTTCAGCTCACACAGTTTTCGCAAAAATATACAGAAAAAAGAGTGAAACTCTTCAAAAATATTACAAAAGCAATTCTGCATGAGAACCAAGTAACAGCATTCACTCAATTCATTTGAGTTTTTCAAGAATGCTCTCACTTGATGCAAAGGATGCAACCCCTTGTCATCCAAGGTGGCAAGGTGGTTTTTGTCAGCTTACATGATAGTGCAGCTCCCTTGATCCCTACAAATATAAGGCTAATTCATCAGTACACAAACAGAAGATTCTGAATTTTTAACATACAAGTGGAACTGACGTACTTAAGCTTCTTCGTGTCTTCGTACTTGCCCAAGGCTTCCTCAAACTTGAGCCACTGTGGACCTGAATCTTGAAGATTCACACTCTTTGGTCCCAAGATATAAGCCTGAACTACAAACTCTGGAGCTCTTGACCTGCTTATGGCATACATTGGTCAGTGATATTATCAACCTTAGGAAAGACATTAATTTCAGTGATATTAAACAGACTCACCTTCCTTCATACTCCACTAACCACACTAAATAGGCTGCACCAAAGTACATTGACACAAATGGCATGGAAAGATCATCAGCGGAATGAATTGTGTATGCCTTAAAGCCCATCTCCCTGCACACAAAGAGAGAGTTCAAAGCAAATACAATTATACAGAGGGGGTAGAGAACACCAAATTATATTTATTCATTCATAACAGAAGTCTTTTGTTTCTGGTGTCAAGCAAATGATAGTTCTTAAAGGAGTTATTTGATCTTATATGAATTGAATTGACCCCATTTTGCATGGAAGTTCTTTCTCATTCATTTTCTAGGCAATTTAAGGCGCCGTCCAAGCTCAACTCAAGACAGACCATTTGTAAATAGGTGGATTTACCACCAGAAACAACCATGATGAGTCAAGATAGTTATCTTTCAAGCTAGGCTCTCTATACAGATGGATTTTAAACTCTTTTCCGATTAACAAATTTAGTTCTGATTATGAGATTGACATACTTGTAAAGCCATAAAGCTGTAGAATAATCGATTCCCATTATTCCAGTACGTGGTCCAACCCCATTCAAGAAACGCAAACTAATAACCTCTGCAAGAGCACCAAGAACTGACCGTGCAAAAAATAAGTCCCGCGAAAACAAGAAAAACAAAGTAAAATACACTGCGGAGAACGACAAATGTGCCTAAACAAAAATTTTAGGCACACAAAAGTATCTCATTTACAGAAACCGGACTTCACAAGTTAGAAGTTACACTTAAAGCTTTGATTGGCTTTGTATTCAAGTGTTTTGTGAGTACGATATCTGCAACTGCCTGCAAGAAGTCAATAACATGTTTTGTGGTGACATGTTTCGCATTTAATATAATCTTGATTTCATTGACAGCACTAACAAAAAAGAATTCCCGAACTTCAAACCATGGTCTTCATTCTAAAAATTCATACCTTCAGTTCTACACGAGAAAGGTATGGTCTTTTCTTGTCATCAAGCGAGAATCGTACTTTTCCCCTTTTCTCTCCCGTTTTGGTCCACTCCCTAGCGACGTCTTGATGATTCCACATTTCTGCCATGTCTTCTGGAGAAGCTCTGGAGTCCCAGTAAATATGATGACCTGATGAAAAGCTTCTTGGCTTAGTAATATAAAAGAAATAAAGTAAAGAAATTTCTCAACGTATGACATGGGATATCTCAGAATTCTTGGGGAATTCTACTTGCTTCGAACTGCAATAGATTAAAGGAGAAGCAAAGTTTCACCAAACATCAGGTATTTAAAAATAAGTACTCAAAATCATTTGTAACAGTAGCTCCCTCTGTAACTAGAAAAAGGAGAAACCTGCGTTGTGTGGTGCGGGTGGTGCAGCATGAGCATGAGGAGGGGCACGAGCATGAGGGGCTGCTGAAGTAGAAACCTCATTTGGAGATGGACGGCCTTCAAAACTTTTTCTGCACAAAAGAAATACACCATAATCAGCTCTGGAATATACATCTGACAAGGATTTAATGCCTGTTTCGACTTTTCAATGAGACTTCATAACATGTTCACCAAAACATAACATCCTTCACTGCACAACGATTTCTAAATTGGCTTCAAAACTTCTTCACCAAATTTCAAATATTTATACAATTGAGCGGAAAATATTTCATGTACTGTTCAGAAAAATACTGTTGTAAAATACTTAAAGCAAAGTTCCAGATAATAGTGATACAGAGAAGACAACAACCTGGATGGAAGACTTTCCTTCACTGAAAGATACCGTTGCCAATATTTCAAAGTTGATTTGTGAGTTGCCTTTTTGGTACCACCTTTATATGCCCTAACTACATATTCTTCACTTCTTTCTCTGCAAACAAAGACTGAAGCATCAATATCTCATCATGGAACTAACAATGGTAATTATCTTGATTACTTAACATCTACACGTAAGACACATGTAGAGGATCACAAAAACCATTGGAAGATGGACCCAACCAAGTCCACATTCGTGCTAGCCGCATACAACCTGACACGAAAAAAATTATATATTTTGCAACTTACTTTTGATCAAAGCTTGATAACCATTCAAGATAAGCGGCACCAAAATATACATTTACAAAAGGCTTGAACAGAAGATCTGGATTCCCTTGCACTGCATATGCCCGGTAGCCCCATATCACTGCAAGCAAGTTGCACTTTCAACTTCATTGCAGCAATATAACATAAAAAGTAGACAAACAACATTGCGGCTCAGTATAAGAGTTATGTGCTTAAAATGAAATCAGTGCATATTTTTGGTACCTAGCCAGCCAGTCAGCAGTTTTTGGTAAAAGTTGCATGATCCCTGCAGTGGTGGACTTAGTTTTTTTTATCATACCCATCAGCTTAGTCACCAGAGTAAAAATATAGGTTTTTAGTCCCAAATGGCTCCACATAATGCCCATCAGCTTCAACAACAGTCATATTGTGACCCTGAATTACAAAAGTTTGTTACTAACAAAGACAAGCTTTATAACATCTACACATTTGAAACTTTCAAAGACTCGGTGGGGTTTAAGTTACCTCAATTTGGAAGCTGAGAGCTGATAGAGAGGTCAAGCTACCAATCCTTAACCGGTACGTTTTGCCAGGGATGACTGTCAAAACATAGGGAACATTCTGGGTTTGTCGCGTTACAGACTCCGGCTTCTAGGCTAGGATAATCATTAAAAAAATAACTTCTATAATTACAGCTTGAACAAGAGATGAATAATACAAAGGATAATCATTAAAAAAAATTAAGCATCAATCAGAGGGCATTGGATTCATATATGGATCATAGTCTAAACGTGACGAAACATGGGCCTAGAACTAGTGTATCTGTCTCAATCGAAAAAGGGAACCGTATTTTATATTGACATAGACAGTGTGATAATTAACCAGATTGAGTGAGCTACTGCATAACAGCCGCAGTTTCCCTCACAAGTTGAGTAACAGGGATTGGTTCCTACAAAGCTGATAGTTTTGTACAAGTTAAGACCTTCACGATATACAAGATCATCTTATTATTATAGTTTGCAGGAACTTGACAAAGGAATGATGAAAATTCATCACATCACATCACATCTCAAAAATTTATAATCAAATAAGGAGAGAAGAAAAACTCAATACCTTATATAATCTCTTATGTTGTTCTGCCTGCTTCCTGCTTTTTCGAACCAAGACTCGAAAATCAGGACCCATACATACCACTGAAGGAGAGACTAATGGTGAGAAGACTTGCAGACTGAATGAAGCCAAATAGTACATTTGTCTACAAGTAACTCAGTACTAAGAAAATAGGGTAATTTTCCCTTTACTACCCCCTGAAGTTTATGAGTTTCAGACTATACTAAATTTGAATGTTGTGAAGCCCCATTCTTTATGGTCTGCAAAGCCAGCCAGCCAGCCTTAAGTTATGAAAGAAGAGAGGCTTGTGAAAGATTAAATCTGCAAGAAGCCAGCCAAGAGCCAACCCATTAACATCTGCAAGATTAAATCAAAACCATCACCCAAGAAAACCCATCAGACCCGTTTGAATTTGCAGACGCCATAACACGAAAAGTGGGTTTTTTGCCAGGAAATTTTGGGTCTGTGCTTTGTTCTTTGAGATGTGAGTGAGTTGGGTTGAAGAAAAAGAGTATGAGGTAGAAGAGAGGTCTGTGAAAGATTAAATCGGCAAGAAGCCAGCCAACCCATTGACATCTGCAAGATTAAATCAAAACCATCACCCAAGAAAACCCATCAGACCCAAAATTATATTTATATATATATATATGATTTATTTCTGCTGAGTTCGTCCGAGATATATATATATATATATTTATATTTATATTTATATTTATATAGGATTTATTTCTTCTGCTTGAAGGAGAGAGAGAGAGAGAGAGAGAAGAATGAAAATATAGCACCATAATGGAAAATATTGTTTCATTAATAACAAAAAGGACAGAAAGCTACAATATAGTATGCATATCATGATATGGTACACATATCATGATATAATATGCATATCAATCAATCAATCCCCCTTTTCTTTCTTCCATCCCAAAAACTATCTAAAATATTAACATAATAAGAATCCCAAATTCAAGAGCCTAATAACATCTGCCGCATCTTCATGGCAACATAGCTGGCGCCCACAATCATCAATCCCATTAAACCATCTTCCATTCCAAAAACTAGTAAAATATTAATATAATAAAAACCCAAAATTCAAAAGCCTATAACATCTTGATTCTTAATTTCTTAAAGGTAACAAAGGTGGATTGATGCGCCGCATCCTTACTGCAATATAGCAGGTGCCCACAATGAAGAATCCCATGAACCCGAGGCCACATATCAGTTGTAATTTGAGTAGCCATCCTGACAGTAGCTTCTTGACATAATCCAAGGCCAAAACAGCAAGCACACACATGAGGAGGCAACCAATTAGCACCTTGAGCACCACAGACACCACAAGTTTGCAATTCATGTTTGCAATCCAACTATGACAACCCTAAGAAATAGTGACATATTTATATAGAAACCCTAGGAATTAATCCCCACATTAACATAATGAACTAATTAATGAAGTTTCTAATTGGAACCCTAAACTAGACATATATATATCCAGTCCTCTCTCTCTCTCTCTCCCTTAATCTGCCTTAATCTGCAAGCTAAGTTAATTGACAAGTTCCCTATTTTTTTTTTTACCTAGGAAATTTGTTACTTTTTTACCATTCTTATTAGGACATCTTATAACATGATGTTAGAAAAAGAAGTTGGTAACAGTCAAACAAATTTACTTAGTTGACTTCACACAAACTTAAAGTGATATCCTTTGTGTAAAACTAAATAATAAACCCAAAATATAAATTCAATCAAAACAAAAATTTTCACCTCAAAATGCACAGAAACTTCCCTTCAAGAAGCTCTAACTCTAAGCTTGCACCACCTCCACTCCAGACGGCTTGAGTTGTAGCTACTAGCTATTGAGGTGGCTTAAGGGCTTCACGAACACTTTTGTAGATTGGTGGCCACTCAATGTACATCAGAAAACATGTACATATATATATATATATATATATATATATCTCACCAATCAACTACCAGTACATACTCCCGTAGATAGACTTCACTGTCATATATAAGTAAACTTGCAAACATATAATACAAAGGCCTAAACCAAACTAACATATATATAATTTCCTTACTGCAAGTACTTGAAAACATCCTTGGCATCACCTGCCACCACATGGAGTTGAAAAACTTCTAATTGCTGAGCCAAAACAGGACCATACTTCAGTCAAACATGATCTTAGAATCCGGTGGTGATGAAGGCATACATCTTATAACATGATCTTAGAAAAAGAAGTTGGTAACAGTCAAACAAATTTACTTAGTTGACTTCACACAAAATTAAATTGATATCCTTCGTGTAAAACTAAATAATAAATCCGAAATATAAATTCAATCAAAAACAAAAAAAATTCACCTCAAAATGCACAGAAATTTCCCTTCAAGAAGCTCTAACTCCAAGCTTGCACCACCTCCACTCGAGAGATGCGGGCACATCTTCTCATCAACAAGAGAAGCAACTGAGTCACCACCTTCGATTGGATATGCAAGCTTCTTAGCTATTTCCTATTCACAAGAAAATAATTAGCTTAGTAACAGTGCCCGAGTTTATAAAGTCACGTGAATATCAAGTGCCCCAACATATTAGAAGCAAAGCAATTATTTTGGAGCTTCTATATGAATAAGGTTAATAATAAATAGATACGTACCCCAGTCCCAGCAGCAAGCTTTTCAAACTCATGAAAAAACACCCTTAGGTCAAGCTATTGTCTTCTTCCACAATGGATGATCCAACCGAATCACCTTGACCTTGGGCCTTGTAGAAAGTAAAAATCATTAATTAATTCCTCCACCTAGCAAGAGAGAATTAATGTTAACCTTCTCCAACCAGAGGATTCTATCACTCCAATCCAATCTGGGGTTGACACCCTTGAACCACCAACAATAGCAGCAAATGGTCTCTAAGGATTTCCCAGAGCACTGATCGACAATATATAGTCGTGTTCCTGAGATCAAGACAAGAATAAAAGATGTGCTTATTATCATGACAAGAAAACTGTTCTTCCCTCAACAATGTCAAGGATCCAGATGTGAAACGTGAATGTGTAAAAACATATTTTGTGGCCATTTGTCAAATACATATATTGGGAAAATATATATATGTTCTCGATTTTTGATAGAGCCAAAAAGTGGCTAAGTAATTTGATTGGTTTATAATGTTGGCGAGTCCTTATTTAATTAGGACTTTGGTTCCTTATTTAGTTAAGATTTTGGTTACTTACCAGTTTATTTAGTCCTATTGTAATTGAGTATATATATATATATACAGAGTTTACAAGCTAAATTTACAAAGAAAATTAACTAGGTTATTACTTGTACACTACTCCAAATCATTACAATCAATATAAACAAGGAAACTAAAACTAACTTTCCTAGTTTTGTTAGGCATGACATGTTTGAGGTACGTATGTTGACTTGTATCCATAAAAAGGTTTGCTTGGTGACTACACAAAGAATCTCCTATGTCTTTTAGGTAAGAAACCAATTCCTTGATGGACAAGGAAATAAATTCATACAATCAGGAAACTAAATCCCGGTTTAGGTCAATAGAATAAAATCTAAGGGTTAAAACAAATGCCACATCACCTAAAACCATACAAACAAAAATAAAAATATATTTTTGCCAGAAGCCAACGTTGTTGGTGTTTTCTATTTCTTTAGAAATCAGGTTCCGTTAATATATTGACCTAATTAAAGTTGACCTAGGTAAAAATCAGATTCCATTAATATATTCAATTACAATAGGACTCAATAAACGGGTAAGTAACCAAAATCTTAATTAAATACGGAACCAAAAATGTTACTAAATAAGGACTCGCCAACATTATAAACCAATCAAATGCCTTTTTTCTTATTTTTCTTTGTAGGAATTAAGGTTGAGTAACGAAGAATGAATCTAGATTTTTATATAAATTAAGCTAGCATACCTACTTCATATATATATCATCATCCTATTGTTCGTTGATTCATTCATTCTCAAAACTTAAATTTTCTTGTCATGATAATAAGCACATCTTTTATTCTTGTCTTGATCTCAGGAACACGACTAGAGACCTATCTAAATCCTCCAGAACTGCCATCTTCAGATCTGGGTCCATGGCCTAGGGTCTCAAATGTTGCAGGGTTATCTAGAAATTCGGTTTCATCCAATTTGATCTTAGAACCATTTGAGCTTGCAAGTGTGCAGCTTCACAATCTTTGCTTCCTCGTTCATGGCCTTAAATCTCTCCGTTCATATAGAACAGAACATAATAAATTTAATATGTGGCAATAATAATATCATGGGTGCCACTAAGCTATACATTTTAGGTTCAATCGTTTGTGTTGTAGCAACTCAAAATCATTTAACCTTAAAAGTCTATTAATTTTTAAATACATAGAGGGGTTCTTTAAAGGCAGATTCACCATTATACTCAATATAGGGGCCCAAATTATTTATTAAAAATACACCTACATGAAATGGACTTTTGAAACACAACCAAAGCCCATTTTCAATATAACAAAGAGGCTTCAAAGTTCCTAGAAATTACAAAACGGCCATCCATTTCTTAAAATAAGCCCAAACCCAAACCTCTTAAAAAAAATCCTATTCCTGATGGTGTTTGTTCCACATCCCTATTATTCCTTTATCAATCTCTGAACAGTGGATAAAAAATGCAAAGGAACCTTTACTGGGTTTGGGAGGGTTTAGGATCGTTAGATCTTATTTGCTATTTGATACAAGGAATTCATGTTGAGAAACTACGTGGCATGAAATATCACCTATTTGACTTTTGAAGTTTAATCAGTCGTATTTGAAGTTTGAACAACCATTAATCTAGAAAATTATGTTAATAATATTTATTGAGAAGATTTATTACCACTAAATTTCATTTTTCTTTTCCAGGTGCTAGAGGCTGTGGGTCCTATTATTTTTCTGTCAAATGATACAAGAAAGCTCAGAAATGAGGGTTTTTTGAGTCCATATCATCCTCGATATCCAGACATACTTACAAATTCTGCCCCCCCCCCCCCGGTAGACATCTTCACTATTATTAATAATCAACTAAATTGTTTCTCCTTTTTATATTGTTAATCTGAATGTTTTGTTAGAGTGGTGCTATTGCAAACTGCATTATATGGTTAATGTTATGTTCCATTTGCAGAGAGCTCAGGATCTAGCAAACGTCGCCTCTTATCGTGAATGGGTATTATTTTGGTATCTTGTTTGTCCTGATGAGCTTCTTCGTGTCACTAGCATTGATATTTCTTTGTTAAACCTTACACTGTACCTGATTTCTAATTATCCTTGCCAATTTTATATTGAATTTGAATTGAACAATCTTAAATGGAATAGATGAAATGCATATTTTGGCATTTGCCTTGGGAGTTTTCTTTTTGTATGTAGGTGCTTTTTGTTATATTTATCATGCACAATGTGTTTGGCTTTTTTCCTTATTTTTATTTCTCTGTCATGGCTTTCAGGTCGTATTGAAAGAAAATCTGGTTCTTACATTGTTCAGGGATGAGGTGATTTTTGCTGCCTGTTTTCTGTCGTTCAAACTACTTCCATCATTTTCAGTAGCTTATTCTTGTAACTTAAACATGCAGTATATACTTTTGCATGAGGATTATCAACTATATGTCCTGCCACGAATTTAA
The DNA here is from genome assembly GCA_005406145.1 of Prunus yedoensis. Taxonomy (NCBI): domain Eukaryota; kingdom Viridiplantae; phylum Streptophyta; class Magnoliopsida; order Rosales; family Rosaceae; genus Prunus; species Prunus yedoensis. The sequence continues at coordinate 32,890 of BJCG01002784.1, forward strand.
GAATCAAAGAAGATGCCAAAGTCTGGTCGTACGAAGCAAAAAGAAGCAGATTTGGAGTATAGTGTAGCAAAGCAAGTTGAGAAAATGATAAGGTACGTACATAAATCAAAGTCTAAATATGAAGTTCAGGAATTCTTTTTTGTTAGTGCTGTCAATGAAATCAATGTTATATTAAATGCGAAACATGTCACCACAAAACATGCTGTTGACTTCTTGCAGGCAGTTGCAGATATCTAACTTGTGAAGTCCGGTTTCTGTAAATGAGATACTTTTGTGTGCCTAAAATTTTTGTTTAGGCACATTTGTCTAAAAGAATGCTCTTGAGGAAAATCCCGGAAGATCATGAAACCAGTTGTCATTTCAGTCTTCTCCCTTTTCAGTTTCCTAAGCATTGTTACCTTTACCCTTACCTCAGTCATCACTTCTTTGTCTTTCTCCGCAGTGTATTTTACTTTGTTTTTCTTGTTTTCGTGGGACTTATTTTTTGCAGAGTCAGTTCTTGGTGCTCTTGCAGAGGTTATTAGTTTGCGTTTCTTGAATGGCGTTGGACCACGTACTGGAATAATGGGAATCGACTATTCTACAGCTTTATGTCAATCTCATAATCAGAACTAAATTTGTTAATTGGAAAAGAGTTTAAAATCCATCTGTATAGAGAGCCTAGCTTGAAAGATAACTATCTTGACTCATCATGGTTGTTTCTGGTGGTAAATCCACCTATTTACAAAGGGTCTGTCTTGAGTTGAGCTTGGACAGCGCCTTAAATTGCCTAGAAAATGAATGAGAAAGAACTTCCATGCAAAATGGGGTTAATTCAATTCATATCAGATCAAATAACTCCTTTAAGAACTATCATTTGCTTGACACCAGAAACAAAAGACTTCTGTTATGAATGAATAAATATAATTTGGTGTTCTCTCCCCCCTTTGTATAATTGTATTTGCTTTGAACTTTCTCTTTGTGTGCAGGGAGATGGGCTTTAAGGCATACACAATTCATTCCGCTGATGATCTTTCCATGCCATTTGTGTCAATGTACTTTGGTGCAGCCTATTTAGTATGGTTAGTGGAGTATATGAAGGAGGAAAATTTAGAGATCGAACTGGGAAAGGTAATTCCTATTTAGTCATCCCAAAACAACAAGAATAAATGCTTCTAATCATTCATGCAATAGCTCCTGGACTGACCATTTATCAAATTGTTGTTGATATAAACTTGCCACAAATTTAGACTTAGGTTTTAGCCTTTTATATATCAATAATAACTAATGAACTAATAGTTCATACATAAACCTTTATAAAAGATAGATGAAACGAGTAAATGTAGACACTGACGAGAACTACCATGGGCTTAATTTAGCACCAAAAACATCAGACACCGGAAAACTAATAGTTCTATAGAAGCTTTATATAGAATATTCAGACAATGGTTCCAAGCTTTGTAAATGAAGTTCCGCATTATCATGTAAGGCATCCCAAGCAACCTTATCAACCTGCATCAATATTATTCCATATTAACAATATTCAGCTAGCTCAGTAACGCTGACTACCATAAGAATACCTAATATTTAAATGAAAACAAATCAATTCTTACGCGGTCAAGCTGCAACTTGCTATAATCTTCAGGGAACTTCTTTGAGAGCAACAAGCAAATTCTTGGCCGGTTTCTTTTCTTTTTTTACTTTCTCAAACGGCGAAAGAGTTGAACAAAAGAAGAAGAAGAAGAAGAAGAAAATTACTGTTTACCTTTTCTAACTTTTTTTCTTTTACTTTGGAAATCAAAGAGGTCACCCCACTAATAGTGTTTTTTCTTTTAGTTCATACGAGTGAAAGAAATTTCGACCATAAGGTTGCATGGGATATATAGATATATGCCTGCCTCAAATTAACCATACACTGCATGAGTTTGGCATGGCATACACGCATACGCCATTCGAAAAGTTCCCCGCATGTGGAAAGTTCCATCCGAATCTCCCATGATGCAACTAAGCCCCTGTATCAAATATGAACATCCAAAAGTTTGCCTTATAATTGTTTTTTATATGTTGTTAGTATGATTAGCCAAAATGTAACTATTTTGGGTCACACTTTGTGTATAAATTTAATACAAAATTTGGCATAAGTCCAATTCTTATGGGAGATTTTGGGTGCAATCCATGTAGAAATTGTTGTTGATCCAAGTTCTTTGACTTTTGTGTCACATAAGATTACACGCCTTTTTTGATTTATCTATGTTTATATTTTATTTATCTATTGGTAAATTTTTTAGAATTAGGATGATTTTATCCAAGTCGGGAGGTCCCAAATACCAATTTTTGATATATAACTAGAGTGCATTTCATGTGTCGTGATGTAAACTTAATGAATGAATTAATGAAAACGAAAACTAAAAACAAGTGTTGTTTCAAAAAATAAGGGTGATTTTGAAAACTAGATTTCACTTTTTTGGAAACTAAAAACGAAATCTGTTACGAAACATGTTTTCAATTTTCAGTTTTCAAAAAAAGTGAAAATGAAATGGTTATCAAACATATCCCATTAGTTTCCTAGAAGCCTTTATGAACAAAGCTTTATGTGTAGTTGACGTCGAGGTGTTGGGCTTATTGGGCTTACTGGCTAGACTTAGCTTTGGATTTGGGCATAATAAATTTAAAGTCCTTTTATGGTGAGGGTGCCATATATGGACTATAGATGTAGACCTTCATATTAGCCACATGATTCATCTAAATAGTAACTTCACTTAAGTTTAAGGGATATTTGTAGAAATGTCACCAGAACTTATACATCAGTTTCAATTTGTCACCTTAAAGAAAAATTTAAGCAAAATGTCACCTTCAGTTTTCAAAATTCATGATTTATCACCTGACTTTAACATCATCCAATTTTTCATCCATTTTGAAGGGTATTTTAGTCTTCCCAAGCAAGAGGGTTTACATAGCTTTATATTTAAATTATATAAAAAAGAGGGTTTACATATTGGAAAGACTAAAATACCCTTCAAAATGGTTGGAAAATTGGATGATGTTAAAGTCAGGTGACAATTCATGGATTTTGAAAACTTAAGGTGACATTTTGTTTAAATTTTTCTTTAAGGTGACAAATTGAAACTGATGTACAAGTTCAGGTGACATTTCTACAAATATCCCTAAGTTTAATGAAATGATTATGCGACTAATATAAATGTCCACATGATGGGTCCATATATGGCACCATCATTATAGAATTTCTCGATAAATTTAATTATTATTATAAAAGACATGGGTCTTGGACTCTAGGGAAAGGTAGCACGTTTTCTAGCCTTTAGATGATCGTCCAGAGCCACACTCCAGCTTAGGAGTGGGGTGCTCACAAATGAGTTTTGGAATTTGAAGATATATGGAAGGGTTGCTCGGGGTGGGGAGGGGGACTCAACCATTTTTGGCATATCAATAAATAAGCCATTTGTTAATGAGGTGTCATGCTCATAATAAAAGTCACGTAGAGCAGATAAAAATCAAGCAGAGGATCCGGATCGGAATTAACTAGGTTATTACTTGTACACTACTCCAAATCATTACAATCAATATGAACAAGGAAACTAAAACTAACTTTCCTAGTTTTGTTAGGCATGACATGTTGAGGTACGTATGTTGACTTGTATCCACAAAAAGGTTTGCTTGGTGACTACACAAAGAATCTCCTATGTCTTTTAGGTAAGAAACCAATTCCTCGATGGACAAGGAAATAAATTCATACAATCAGGAAACTAAATCCCGGTTTAGGTCAATAGAATAAAATCTGAGGGTTAAAACAAATGCCACATCACCTAAAACCATACAAACAAAAATAAAAATATATTTTTTCCAGAAGCCAACGTTGTTGGTGTTCTTCTTCTTTAGAAACCAGGTTCCGTTAATATATTGACCTAATTAAAGTTGACCTAGGTAAAAATCAGATTCCGTTAATATATTCAATTACAATAGGACTCAATAAACGGGTAAGTAACCAAAATCTTAACTAAATACGGAACCAAAAATCTTACTAAATAAGGACTCGCCAACATTATAAACCAATCAAATGCCTTTTTTCTTATTTTTCATTGTAGGAATTAAGGTCGAGTAACGAAGAATGAATCTAGATTTTTATATAAATTAAGCTAGCATACCTACTTCATATATATATCCTCATCCTATTGTTCGTTGATTCATTCATTCTAAAAACTTAAATTTCAAGTTTATATAGCGAATAATTTACATAATGTTGATACCGCTATACACAGTTGTGGTGCTCTTCTATCTCATATTGTTAGAGATAGATTTGATACGGGCTATGGTTGATCAGGCATCCCCTTGGAAGAACCCAATGATGAAGGGTCTTGAAGCCTTCAAACGCAAGCATGGCCTCCTTGCGGTGGGGAGGGTGGCGCCACTGATCATGTTTTGGCAATCGATTATGATACTATACAAGGCTGCAAAGCATGGATTGTACGACTACCAATTCTACCACACCGCCACTGTATCAGTTCTCATAGGTAATTCTCTCTTTTATTATGTTGAGAAAAGATAATATATTGCGCATAATACTAAAACTCCCAAAAGGAAAATAAATGAGAAGTACTAGATGTATATAAAATAAGTAAGTAGAGAGTTGTAGTAGTATCGATGCACATGCAAAACTGAGTTTAAGGATTAAATATGTTTATATTGGTGTAGGAGAGTGGCAAGTGCAATGAACCCTTTAAGCACTTAATCTGTGCTGGTGGATTTTGTGTTGTTGATCATGGTTCGTTCATGTGCAGCTTCCCCCTACCCCCCATTAATATATTATCAGAAAAATGAGTAATCAAAGCCCCAACATATATACATCTTTTGTAAGGTTTGAGTAATCAAAGCGTCCTTCCCGTTGTTCAAAATTTTCATGCCTGGAGGAGGCTGGAGCTGGAGGATTAAATTTAATTGGTTGAGAAAGAAAATTGTGTTTCAAGGAGACTTTGAATTTGAAAGTAAGAGAGCACCTTATTTTGAACCTCGATTTTCTCCCTTTAGATAATCCACCATACAGACCAACAACGGGTTATTTAGAAATTCGATTTCATCCAATTTGATCTCAGAACCATCTGAGCTTGCAAGTGTGCAGCTTCACAATCTTTGCTTCCTCGTTCATGGCCTTGAATCTCTCCGTTCATATAGAACATAACAGAATAAATTTAATATGTGGCAATAATAATATCATGGGTGCCACTAAGCTATACATTTTAGGTTCAATCATTTGTGTTGTAGCTACTCAAAATCAAGTGATTGCTATTCAAAATGTACATTAAAAGTAAAATGATTCACATTTCTAACTATTAATTTTTAAATACATAGAGGGGTTCTTTAAAGGGAGATTCACCATTGTAGGGCCCCAAATTATTTATTAAAAAAACACCTACATGAAATGGACTTTTGAAACACACCCAAAAACCCATTTTCAATATAACAAAGAGGCTTCAAAGTTCCTAGAAATTACAAAACGGCCATCCATTTCTTAAAACAAGTCCAAGCCCAAAACCTCATTAAAAAAAAACCCAAAACACTCAAAAGAAGATGGCAAAGTCTGGTCATATGGATGGCCAAGTCGGGTGCAAAGATTTAAGGCCATGAACGAGGAAGCCACTACTTTCTGTAGGCTGATGGTCATTGCTTGGAGTGGAGGTCATTAGTTATAAAGGAAAATTGTTATTGCAGTTGGAAATTTCTGAGGTAACTTTTGTTCATAAGATGCAAACTCATGATTGATTTTTCATAACCGGATATTTTTTGTTCAACTTCCCAGATTATAGCCCGGCCTGTAGATACATTCGAGATTTTTAAAGTTCGTGACTCAATTGTAAGACTACCCCTGTCATCAAATTTGGGTTACTTTTCAATTGGTTGCATCATTTTTCATTGGACTCAAATTTGACTGAACCTAAGGCAAATCAAGCAGAACTATCTGCCTTTTGAGAAAGCAGACGCTTAAGAGTGCTATCTTTGTACTTCAGCTCACACAGTTTTCGCAAAAATATACAGAAAAAAGAGTGAAACTCTTCAAAAATATTACAAAAGCAATTCTGCATGAGAACCAAGTAACAGCATTCACTCAATTCATTTGAGTTTTTCAAGAATGCTCTCACTTGATGCAAAGGATGCAACCCCTTGTCATCCAAGGTGGCAAGGTGGTTTTTGTCAGCTTACATGATAGTGCAGCTCCCTTGATCCCTACAAATATAAGGCTAATTCATCAGTACACAAACAGAAGATTCTGAATTTTTAACATACAAGTGGAACTGACGTACTTAAGCTTCTTCGTGTCTTCGTACTTGCCCAAGGCTTCCTCAAACTTGAGCCACTGTGGACCTGAATCTTGAAGATTCACACTCTTTGGTCCCAAGATATAAGCCTGAACTACAAACTCTGGAGCTCTTGACCTGCTTATGGCATACATTGGTCAGTGATATTATCAACCTTAGGAAAGACATTAATTTCAGTGATATTAAACAGACTCACCTTCCTTCATACTCCACTAACCACACTAAATAGGCTGCACCAAAGTACATTGACACAAATGGCATGGAAAGATCATCAGCGGAATGAATTGTGTATGCCTTAAAGCCCATCTCCCTGCACACAAAGAGAGAGTTCAAAGCAAATACAATTATACAGAGGGGGTAGAGAACACCAAATTATATTTATTCATTCATAACAGAAGTCTTTTGTTTCTGGTGTCAAGCAAATGATAGTTCTTAAAGGAGTTATTTGATCTTATATGAATTGAATTGACCCCATTTTGCATGGAAGTTCTTTCTCATTCATTTTCTAGGCAATTTAAGGCGCCGTCCAAGCTCAACTCAAGACAGACCATTTGTAAATAGGTGGATTTACCACCAGAAACAACCATGATGAGTCAAGATAGTTATCTTTCAAGCTAGGCTCTCTATACAGATGGATTTTAAACTCTTTTCCGATTAACAAATTTAGTTCTGATTATGAGATTGACATACTTGTAAAGCCATAAAGCTGTAGAATAGTCGATTCCCATTATTCCAGTACGTGGTCCAACCCCATTCAAGAAACGCAAACTAATAACCTCTGCAAGAGCACCAAGAACTGACCGTGCAAAAAATAAGTCCCGCGAAAACAAGAAAAACAAAGTAAAATACACTGCGGAGAACGACAAATGTGCCTAAACAAAAATTTAGGCACACAAAAGTATCTCATTTACAGAAACCGGACTTCACAAGTTAGAAGTTACACTTAAAGCTTTGATTGGCTTTGTATTCAAGTGTTTTGTGAGTACGATATCTGCAAACTGCCTGCAAGAAGTCAATAACATGTTTTGTGGTGACATGTTTCGCATTTAATATAATCTTGATTTCATTGACAGCACTAACAAAAAAGAATTCCCGAACTTCAAACCATGGTCGTCATTCTAAAAATTCATACCTTCAGCTCTACACGAGAAAGGTATGGTCTTTTCTTGTCATCAAGCGAGAATCGTACTTTTCCCCTTTTCTCTCCCGTTTGGTCCACTCTCTAGCGACGTCTTGATGATTCCACATTTCTGCCATGTCTTCTGGAGAAGCTCTGGAGTCCCAGTAAATATGATGACCTGATGAAAAGCTTCTTGGCTTAGTAATATAAAAGAAATAAAGTAAAGAAATTTCTCAACGTATGACATGGGATATCTCAGAATTCTTGGGGAATTCTACTTGCTTCGAACTGCAATAGATTAAAGGAGAAGCAAAGTTTCACCAAACATCAGGTATTTAAAAATAAGTACTCAAAATCATTTGTACAGTAGCTCCCTCTGTAACTAGAAAAAGGAGAAACCTGCGTTGTGTGGTGCGGGTGGTGCAGCATGAGCATGAGGAGGGGCACGAGCATGAGGGGCTGCTGAAGTAGAAACCTCATTTGGAGATGGACGGCCTTCAAAACTTTTTCTGCACAAAAGAAATACACCATAATCAGCTCTGGAATATACATCTGACAAGGATTTAATGCCTGTTTCGACTTTTCAATGAGACTTCATAACATGTTCACCAAAACATAACATCCTTCACTGCACAACGATTTCTAAATTGGCTTCAAAACTTCTTCACCAAATTTCAATATTTATACAATTGAGCGGAAATATTTCATGTACTGTTCAGAAAATACTGTTGTAAAATACTTAAAGCAAAGTTCCAGATAATAGTGATACAGAGAAGACAACACCTGGATGGAAGACTTTCCTTCACTGAAAGATACCGTTGCCAATATTTCAAAGTTGATTTGTGAGTTGCCTTTTTGGTACACCTTTATATGCCCTAACTACATATTCTTCACTTCTTTCTCTGCAAACAAAGACTGAAGCATCATATCTCATCATGGAACTAACAATGGTAATTATCTTGATTACTTAACATCTACACGTAAGACACATGTAGAGGATCACAAAAACCATTGGAAGATGGACCCAACCAAGTCCACATTCGTGCTAGCCGCATACAACCTGAACACAAAAAATTATATATTTGCAACTTACTTTTGATCAAAGCTTGATACCATTCAAGATAAGCGGCACCAAAATATACATTTACAAAAGGCTTGAAACAGAAGATCTGGATTCCCTTGCACTGCATATGCCCGGTAGCCCCATATCACTGCAAGCAAGTTGCACTTTCACTTCATTGCAGCAATATAACATAAAAAGTAGACAAACAACATTGCGGCTCAGTATAAGAGTTATGTGCTTAAAATGAAATCAGTGCATATTTTTGGTACCTAGCCAGCCAGTCAGCAGTTTTTTGGTAAAAGTTGCATGATCCCTGCAGTGGTGGACTTAGTTTTTTTTATCATACCCATCAGCTTAGTCACCAGAGTAAAAATATAGGTTTTTAGTCCCAAATGGCTCCACATAATGCCCATCAGCTTCAACAACAGTCATATTGTGACCCTGAATTACAAAGTTTGTTACTAACAAAGACAAGCTTTATAACATCTACACATTTGAAACTTTCAAAGACTCGGTGGGGTTAAGTTACCTCAATTGGAAGCTGAGAGCTGATAGAGAGGTCAGCTACCAATCCTTAAACCGGTACGTTTTGCCAGGGATGACTGTCAAAACATAGGGAACATTCTGGGTTTGTCGCGTTACAGACTCCGGCTTCTAGGCTAGGATAATCATTAAAAATAACTTCTATAATTACAGCTTGAACAAGAGATGAATAATACAAAGGATAATCATTAAAAAAAATAAGCATCAATCAGAGGCCATTGGATTCATATATGGATCATAGTCTAAACGTGACGAAACATGGGCCTAGACTAGTGTATCTGTCTCAATCGAAAAAGGAACCGTATTTATATTGACATAGACAGTGTGATAATTAACCAGATTGAGTGAGCTACTGCATAACAGCCGCAGTTTCCCTCACAAGTTGAGTAACAGGGATTGGTTCCTACAAAAGCTGATAGTTTTGTACAAGTTAAGACCTTCACGATATACAAGATCATCTTATTATTATAGTTTGCAGGAACTTGACAAAGGAATGATGAAAATTCATCACATCACATCACATCTCAAAAATTTATAATCAAATAAGGAGAGAAGAAAAACTCAATACCTTATATAATCTCTTATGTTGTTCTGCCTGCTTCCTGCTTTTTCGAACCAAGACTCGAAAATCAGGACCCATACATACCACTGAAGGAGAGACTAATGGTGAGAAGACTTGCAGACTGAATGAAGCCAAATAGTACATTTGTCTACAAGTAACTCAGTACTAAGAAAATAGGGTAATTTTCCCTTTACTACCCCCTGAAGTTTATGAGTTTCAGACTATACTAAATTTGAATGTTGTGAAGCCCCATTCTTTATGGTCTGCAAAGCCAGCCAGCCAGCCTTAGTTATGAAAGAAGAGAGGCTTGTGAAAGATTAAATCTGCAAGAAGCCAGCCAAGAGCCAACCCATTAACATCTGCAAGATTAAATCAAACCATCACCCAAGAAAACCCATCAGGACCCGTTTGAATTTGCAGACGCCATATACACGAAAAGTGGGTTTTTTGCCAGGAAATTTGGGTCTGTGCTTTGTCTTTGAGATGTGAGTGAGTTGGGTTGAAGAAAAGAGTATGAGGTAGAAGAGAGGTCTGTGAAAGATTAATCGGCAAGAAGCCAGCCAACCCATTGACATCTGCAAGATTAAATCAAAACCATCACCCAAGAAAACCCATCAGACCCAAAATTATATTTATATATATATATGATTATTTCTGCTGAGTTCGTCCGAGATATATAAATTATTATTTATATTTATTTTATATTTATATAGGATTTATTTCTTCTGCTTGAAGGAGAGAGAGAGAGAGAGAGAGAATGAAAATATAGCACCATAATGGAAAATATTGTTTCATTAATAACAAAAAGGACAGAAAGCTACAATAGTATGCATATCATGATATGGTACACATATCATGATATAATATGCATATCAATCAATCAATCCCCCTTTTCTTTCTTCCATCCCAAAAACTATCTAAAATATTAACATAATAAGAATCCCAAATTCAAGAGCCTAATAACATCTGCCGCATCTTCATGGCAACATAGCTGGCGCCCACAATCATCAATCCCATTAAACCATCTTCCATTCCAAAAACTAGTAAAATATTAATAATAAAAACCCAAAATTCAAAAGCCTATAACATCTTGATTCTTAATTTCTTAAAGGTAACAAAGGTGGATTGATGCGCCGCATCCTTACTGCAATATAGCAGGTGCCCACAATGAAGAATCCCATGAACCCGAGGCCACATATCAGTTGTAATTTGAGTAGCCATCCTGACAGTAGCTTCTTGACATAATCCAAGGCCAAAACAGCAAGCACACACATGAGGAGGCAACCAATTAGCACCTTGAGCACCACAGACACCACAAGTTTGCAATTCATGTTTGCAATCCAACTATGACAACCCTAAGAAATAGTGACATATTTATATAGAAACCCTAGGAATTAATCCCCACATTAACATAATGAACTAATTAATGAAGTTTCTAATTGGAACCCTAAACTAGACATATATATATCCAGTCCTCTCTCTCTCTCTCCCTTAATCTGCCTTAATCTGCAAGCTAAGTTAATTGACAAGTTCCCTATTTTTTTTTTTACCTAGGAAATTTGTTACTTTTTTACCATTCTTATTAGGACATCTTATAACATGATGTTAGAAAAAGAAGTTGGTAACAGTCAACAAATTTACTTAGTTGACTTCACACAAACTTAAAGTGATATCCTTTGTGTAAAACTAAATATAAACCCAAAATATAAATTCAATCAAAAACAAAAATTTTCACCTCAAAATGCACAGAAACTTCCCTTCAAGAAGCTCTAACTCTAAGCTTGCACCACCTCCACTCCAGACGGCTTGAGTTGTAGCTACTAGCTATTGAGGTGGCTTAAGGGCTTCACGAACACTTTTGTAGATTGGTGGCCACTCAATGTACATCAGAAAACATGTACATATATATATATATATATATATATATCTCACCAATCAACTACCAGTACATACTCCCGTAGATAGACTTCACTGTCATAATAAGTAAACTTGCAAATAAACAAAGGCCTAAACCAAACTAACATATATATTAATTCCTTACTGCAAGTACTTGAAAACATCCTTGGCATCACCTGCCACCACATGGAGTTGAAAAACTTCTAATTGCTGAGCCAAAACAGGACCATACTTCAGTCAAACATGATCTTAGAATCCGGTGGTGATGAAGGCATACATCTTATAACATGATCTTAGAAAAAGAAGTTGGTAACAGTCAAACAAATTTACTTAGTTGACTTCACACAAAATTAAATTGATATCCTTCGTGTAAAACTAAATAATAAATCCGAAATATAAATTCAATCAAAAACAAAAAAAATTCACCTCAAAATGCACAGAAATTTCCCTTCAAGAAGCTCTAACTCTCCAAGCTTGCACCACCTCCACTCGAGAGATGCGGGACATCTTCTCATCAACAAGAGAAGCAACTGAGTCACCACCTTCGATTGGATATGCAAGCTTCTTAGCTATTTCCTATTCACAAGAAAATAATTAGCTTAGTAACAGTGCCCGAGTTTATAAAGTCACGTGAATATCAAGTGCCCCAACATATTAGAAGCAAAGCAATTATTTTGGAGCTTCTATGAAAAGGTTAATAATAAATAGATACGTACCCCAGTCCCAGCAGCAGCTTTTCAAACTCATGAAAAAACACCCTTAGGTCAAGCTATTGTCTTCTTCCACCAATGGATGATCCAACCGAATCACCTTGACCTTGGGCCTTGTAGAAAGTAAAAATCATTAATTAATTCCTCCACCTAGCAGAGAATTAATGTTAACCTTCTCCAACCAGAGGATTCTATCACTCCAATCCAATCTGGGGTTGACACCCTTGAACACCAACAATAGCAGCAAATGGTCTCTAAGGATTTCCCAGAGCACTGATCGACATATATAGTCGTGTTCCTGAGATCAAGACAAATAAAAGATGTGC